>VZTT01037979.1:0-23773 GCA_013400855.1 Buphagus erythrorhynchus | reverse complement strand
GGCCCTGTCCCCCACTGTCCCGGCCCTGTCCCCCATTATCCCGGCCCTATCCCCATTATCCCAGCCCTGTCCCCACTGTCCCAGCCCTGTCCCCCACCGTCCCAGCGGTGTCCCCCACCATCCCAGCCCTATCCCCATTATCCCAGCCCTGTCCCCACTGTCCCAGCCCTGTCCCATCCCCGCTGATGCTCAAACCCTCCCCATCAAACCCCGCCGCTGCTGGGACAGCGCTGACCCCGGGGGGACACACGCGGCTGGGAAACGCGCGGGGTGCAATTAACGATAATTAACGGTAATTAACGGCCCGTTCCCAGGGAGGCACAAAGCGGGATCCCCGCGAGCCGGGCAGCCCTGAATCAGCAATCCCAGTCACATTTGTCACCCACACTTCGGGCTGGATCAACAGCCCGGCCGGACTAATGAGCGCAGCCCCGACAGAAAATGACCTCATAGGGGCAGGACCCCGCCGTGAATTTGCTCTTTGTTGGTGCAGCCGCCTCCCTCGGACGCGGAGTAATCCCCTGGTGTCCCCCTGCTCCCGTGTGTACTTTACATCTCTGAGAAATGCCTTTGTTCCTGCAGCTCAGGGCATGGTTAAATTGCCGGGCTCCACCGTTCGCAGTTTGTCCGGCGAGATGGAAAAAAGAAAAAAAAATTCCCACCTGTATGGAAATGTGTGGGATAGACACAGCTCTTTCTTTTCAAGCTAATGATTAATTTATCACTTCTCAGTTCAGCCTTTTTTTCTTTTTCTTTAATGTGATGGAGTAATTAGCAGGGCTTTTTCCTAACCAAATGTTTTTCTGTGTGAGAGCAGCTGAGCAGAGAAATACCCGACTTATCAGCAGAAGGCAGAAGAAAAGAAAGTATCAAACTGGAAGGAATATTTAGAAATATTAAATATTTCTAAATCCCTGGTTTTGGTTCTACAGAATCATTGAATTATAGAATGGTTTGGGTTGGAAGGGAACTTAAAGCCAATCCTATTCCATCCCTGCCGTGGCAGGGACACCTTCCACTGTCCCAGGGTGTTCCAAGCTCCTTGGACACTTCCAGAGATCCAGGGGCAGCCACAGCTGCTCTGGGAATTCCATCCCAGCCCCTCCCCACCTAAACAGGGAAAATTTATTCCCAATATCCCATCTATCCCTGCCCTCTGTAGGAAGCCATTCCCTGGGTCTTTTCTCTCCAGGCCATTGTGAATAGAATGATATTCCAGTGGAATAAGAATTCCCTGCACTTGGCTCTCAATACACACAGAAAAGCAGCACCCCAAAAATGCACTCTTGTCCTTTGGGGACCTGGTGGCTGCTCAGGAAAATGTCTGAAGATCAGGAGAATTTTGCTCTGCATCTACCAAAGGATCAGGGTTGGGGGCACCTATGGCTCCACACAAATAAATAATGAAACAAATAACCCTCCATGGAAAAGGGGGTCAAAAATGAACTGGGCTGGGCTGGAAAGTGTCTGACCTGCACCAAGCACAAGGTTTGCTTGTGATTTGTGCTAAAGTGGCACTGGGACACTTGTCACTGCCCTGGGGTGGTGACACACACCTGGCACAAAACCCGGGTCACACTTGGTGCACTTCTTTAAACCTGCAGCCTTGGTATCACCGAGGCCATTAGGGTAATGCACAGAGATAAGGTTTCACTGCACATATTTGTCCTCAGACTTAATGAAAACACACTGGTGTTACATTTATAGCTCCAGAAACCACAGGCTCAAATTCTATATGCCCTGGAGAGACCTTATCTGCAGCCCAGGAAGCAAAGATAACAATCACATTTAGATATTCACTTCCCCTCCTGCAGGATTTGTGTTTTCTGCTCAGCCCCAGGGTGTTGGTGCTCTGTGGCCATGGGGGGATCACATCCTGGGGGGAAATTTGAGGCTGTGATGGCTCTGCCAGCAGCCACTGTGACAAAACCCTGGGCACGTCCCACCAGATATGTCACAGACTCCTCCCCAACTAAAGAAAGTCACAATTCCCATGCAAACACACCCAGAGAGGGAAACACCTCAATCACTGCATCTTTTAGGTTGGAAAAGACCTCCAAGGACAGAGAATCATGGGATCCTAGAATGGTTTGGGACCTTAAAGCCCATCCCATTCCGAAGGCAGGGACATCTTCCACTGCCCCAGGCTGCTCCCAGCCCTGTCCAACCTGGGACACTCCAGGGATCCAGGGGCAGCCACAGCTTCCCTGGGCAAGGCCATCAAGCCAAGATTTGACTGAGCACCACCACACTCACTCAGAAACCAGAAACTCCAAGGGCTTTGCTGTGGTTTCCAGGAATATCCTTCCTTACCCCAGAAGCACAGGGAGCTCCCAGTCCTGTAAAATCCACAGCAGCCCAGTTTCACCCAGGACAAAGCATGGGCAGCACAAAGGGCACCAAAGCACCTCCTGAAGGTGACTCAACAGGCTCAGAGCTGCTTTTCCTTAAATCCATGTCATTTAAAGCACTCCCTAAGCCCAAGGAGCATCCAGGAGAGCTGGAGAGCCTTGGGTCGATGGTTTGAACTGGAAGGGTCCAAAAGCAAAACCCCTTTGGTTTGATCTTGGCTTAAGGGGCTCCCCCAGGCTTTGAGCCCCCTGGACTGGCTCCCAGACCCCGCTTTGGACACAAGCCTGGCTCACACCTTGCAGCTGCACTGCCTCAACATCCCCTTAGCCCAGATCTGGGACTCCCTGGCACAAATAAACTCCTTGCTCCTTCCTCCCCTTGGCTGCAGACCTGGAGCAATCCCAGCCCCTGCCATGCCCCATCCCACCAGCCAGGCTGAAAAACCCCCCAGGCTGAGGGGAGGCAATTCCAGCTCACCTGGAGCCATGTGCTGCGAGCTCTGTGGGGATGGAGCAGCTCCCACCCCTCACCTGCCATCCTGAGCTGGCAAAAAATGGGAATTTGGATGTTGGCTGATGCCTTCCTGCTGCTACTCAGTTTGGCTTTGGAGTTTGTCAGGTTCTTGTATTTCCAGGAGGTTGGCAGGGTTGTGCTGGGAGCTGATCCACAGGTCTGCAGGAATAAATGTGGGATTCACTCCCCATCACCCACTGAAACCCCACACTCCATGTTCCACAAGGGATCATGAAAGGACATCCACAGCTAAAAACTCACACACAAGGCATCAAAACCTCCAAATTTTGGTTTAAACCTTTAAACCAAAGGTTTAAAAACCTTTAAACAAGGGTTTTTTCAGGGTGTTTGCTTTTGCAGAAGGGATGTGTTAGAGCAGGAAGCTGAAGGCTGCTGAGTGAAGCTGCATGAAAGCACAGAATTCCTGTGCTGTAACCTGGAACTTGGGATGCTGCAGACTAAGGAATCACCAGGGAAGGCTCTAACCTGTGTGTATGGCCACAAATTCTCTGTTTCCTTGGGATAAAGGGCTTAAAGGAAAACCCTCATATTTTTCTTTCCCACCTGCTCATGAGCTGAGGGCCAGTGGGACCTGAGCTGAGTGGCCACTGGATTGAGATGTGCCAGAATCCATGGGCTGATTCCTGACAGACACAGAAATGATAACCTGGATCCACTCATTATTGCTAATCAGTGCTTGCAGAGCTGAATGCTGGGCTGCTCTCAGCTCCATCACTTGGGACTCTGATTAAAGCATGATTTCAGCTGGAAATCTCATTTTCCAATAAATTTAATTCACTTTTACACCATGTTCCTGCTATTTGGACAACAACCCCCCTCATTGATGGGGTCCTGCCTCAACACCCCTGGCAGGACCAGGAGCTTGATTTTGGCCACGAACAAGGTCATGGCTCAGCCATGGAGCCACCACCAGCAGATCTGCTTTTATCTCACCTCAAGTCCTATTTTGGGACAGTCCAGCCTCAGCAAGGTGCAAACTTCTAAACTTTTTCTCTTTTTAAAGCACAGAAAGCTGGGCAAGGGCACAGGATACTCCCTGGGGCAGCCAAGGGGTTAAAAGCAGGACAAAGCCTTTGAAGGAAAATTGCTGATGGGCTTGAAGGAATCCTTTGAGGACAGGGCACACAAACCAGCTCCTACAAAAATGTTTTTTCAATGTATTTTACAGACTGGGCCCGTTCATAGGAGCACCAAAAGCGCTGTGGGAGATGAAAGCCTCTGTCTCCCTGCTCCAGCATCCTGTCTCCAAGAGCAGGAAGGGAGAGAAACAATGGGAGTACTCAGACCTGGGATAATCCAGCCCTCTAAGAAAGATCAGTTCATATCCAGCAACCCAAGATGAAATGTGCTTTAATAGTTTGCCTGGTTTTCTTTACTGACAGATCCCTGTGTTCCTGCCACGGTATTTTCCATTTCTATTTCAGAGTAGTGCACTGGGGTCACAAAGTAGCAATTCACTGTTTGATTTTGGGGAAGCCTGGCAATTTTGGTGCAAAGGGGGGCAAGAAATGTTTGCTTGCAGGAGCCTGAAGGGTGACGCTGTGGGCTTTTAGTGGGATAAAAATAGGAGTTGGTTACTTTCCAAAGGGAAAAATAAACTGCAAAGTTTCCACTGACTTGAAGTTGCAAAAATGCATCTTGGATTCTGGAGCACTTGGTAAAATATTGTGGTTTAGGCTCGGTAAATAGCAGAGAGCATTAGTTTGGAAATAGCAGTGTAAATACCCAGCTTAATGGGATGGTTTGTTTCGGGTTCTTTTTTGGGTTTTAGACTCAGCAACCTGTTTTAGCCTTGTGTTTCAGGTTTAAGGGCAGCCCCTGGCTGGCCACACACCTCAGGTGCTGCCCAAAAATGAGCCCAGCTGCCCTGTACAAGAAAAGATAATTGATCATATCTAGGAGAACACAGGGAAAAGGATTAAACTGGGAATATTTGCATAGTGGCTGCCCTGGGACCCTGCTCTCACCTTGCCAGGTGGGGTTTGTGGGGGCTGGCCCAGCTCAGGGGCTCCATCCCAGCCCTGGGCTCAGAGGGGTCAGGGAAGCTCCCCTGGGAAAAGCAGGGAAAACCCAGGAGTTGTGTCTGCTGTCCTGCCAGGCTGCAGTGACTGCTCTGTGCCCACAAAGGCCACTGCCAGGTTTTGTTTGAAAGCTTAAATTGCATCTCCAAACTCAAAGATGTTCCAGCACTTCCAAGAAAAGTTGGGTTCAGAGGTTGTCAGAACTCTTGGTCCCTCTGGATGCTCTCCCACCATGGGTCTTGCCCACCCTGAGCCTGCCCAGTGCCAGTGCCCCTCCTTTGTCACCTGCTGCCAGCCCCAGGTCACACAACGAGCTGCACCCAGGAGTGCCAGCTGGAGAGATCCTTGTGGGCTGTGCAGGGCAGTGAGATATAAATTCTGGCTTGTAATATAGAGTAAAGATTCTAAATGTCAATCTTTTTCACTTTCCTATCTCACCAGCTGTCCAAAGCAGATCTGAGGGGTGCTGGGAGGCTGCAAGGACACAGAGAATAGAGCAGGACAGCCTTGGGCACTGCTGGAAACAGGAATATCTGTCAGGAATTAGCAGGACATGGAGCAGGTGGCCACCAGCACGTCCTGGCTCCCAGCCCTTCCCTCCAGAGACACAAAATCAGACACAGGGAATGGTGCAAAGCCCCAGTTACTGCATCCAACAGCTGGAGTGAAGCTTTCTGCAGAGGAGACCCCCAAGAGCAGCACCCACAGCCCCAAAGGGTGCCCAGCCCCATCCCCCAGCACCCCAGACTGCTCCTAACAATCCAGAACTCTCCCAAAAATCCAGGATGTGCCCAGATATCCAGAACTCTCCCAGCAATCCAGAACTCTCCCAACACTCCAGAACTGTCCCAAAAATCCAGAACTGTCCCAACAATCCAGAACTGTCCCAAAAATCCAGAACTGTCCCAACAATCCAGAACTGTCCCAACAATCCAGAACTGTCCCAACAATCCAGAACTCTCCCAGCAATCCAGAACTCTCCCAACAATCCAGGACTCTCCCAACAATCCAGGACTCTCCCAACAATCCAGGACTCTCCCAAAAACCCAGGACTCTCCCAACAATCCAGAACTCTCCCAAAAATCCAGAACTCTCCCAGCAATCCAGAACTCTCCCAGTAACCCAGAACTCTCCCAAAAATCTGGAACTCTCCCAGCAATCCAGGACTCTCCCAGANCTCCCAACAATCCAGGACTCTCCCAACAATCCAGGACTCTCCCAAAAACCCAGGACTCTCCCAAAAATCCAGAACTCTCTCAGCAACCCAGGATGCTCCCAGAGCCCAATCCCAGCCCCAGCTCCAGCCCTGCTTTACCACTAGATGGCACAGGCCATTGAGAAATGTTTAATTTCACCAATATCCCGCGTTTTCCCCGAGCCCACAGCCCTGCTTTGGGATGTCACAGACACTGAAACTCGCAGCAGGGAAAAAGGGGAGAAATCTTTGCTCAGTCAGGGGATGGATGGCTCCAAAATACACCCGGAGCTGCACAGCTCTGCCCCAACACCTTCCCCATGGTTATCTCACTGCCAGGAGCTGCAGGGAAATCTCTGCCCAGCTGCCAGCCAGCAAAACTTGGCTCAAATATTACAAAGCCCTTCTAAAGTTAATTTTCACAGTGCAAAAAACCAAATTAACAGGTGAGTACTGAGTTGGTTGCTTTGGTTTTGGTTTTTTGTTTTCCTATTAATTTTACAAATTCTGGATTTCACATGAATGAATTGGATTGGGGCTTCATGTGAGTGTCACACCTGGGTCAATACCTGGCCAGAGCAAAGGAGAGCAGAAGTGCCCTGGCTCTGAAATGCTTTGTCCTGATGTGCAGCCATCCCTCTCCCAAGCAATCACATTCCTTTGCTATCAGTCTTTTCCAAATCAGTAATTTCCAAGAGAATTCCCCCTCATTCTGCTCCCAGACACCTTCTCAGGATCAGGTTTTACCAGAGAATTAATTTCCAAGCCACATGGATTCATGGAAAATTCATTCCAAAGCTCATGCCTGAGCTCTCCCCAGCAGCATCCAAGTGTTCATCTGATCTGGGGCTGCTCCTGTGCTCAGTCCCACTCAGCCCCAAAACACTTCTGGAAACTTCAGGTAGCCCAAAATTAAAATAAATTTAAAATTAACTCCATAAGTTAATTTCATCTGTTCAATCAGTCCCTGCTCACTTGCAGGCAGTGTGTGCACTGCCCTGAACTTCCACAAAATTCAGAGTTTGTAGGGAAATGCACACAGGGGGTGATGCTGCTTCCAAAAACTGAGAGCAGCTGAATGACACATCCAAGTGTTGCTGCTATTATGTATTTGAAACTTGTAAATACTGAAAAAGTAAAAACAGTTTTCTCCTCTATATGGAAAATAATAGGATTTGATTGGCTGTGTTTTGGATTTTTTTCCCTTTCTCTCTCTCTATAATCACAGACAGCACCCAATCATTTCTCTCTGTCAGTTTTGCCTTAGAGGATTGAAGGAAAATGTGCATTTTGGGTGCTTTCTGCACCACCTGCATTTCCCTTCCCAGGGCAGGGCTGTTCCACCCTGCCTGCTCCTCTGTCCCTTCCAGCTCAACCTTTTCATCCCCTCTTCCCTCCAGCCCCAGTTCAGAGTCCCGTGGGCAGGAGGAGCTCACAGAAATCTCTCTCCACGTTTTTCACTCAGACTCAGCAGCCCGACCTGCAAAGGTTTTGGGCAGAGCATCTTCCCTGCCTGAATTTGGGGCACCCTGTGAACCTCAGAGTGATGCAGGAACCCAGAGCATCTTCCCTGCCTGAATTTGGGGCACCCTGTGAACCTCAGAGTGATGCAGAAATCCAGAGCATCTTCCCTGCCTGAATTTGGGGTGCCCTGTGAACCCCAGAGTGATGCAGGAACCCAGAGCATCTTCCCTGCCTGAATTGGGGGCACCCTGTGAACCCCAGAGTGATGCAGGAACCCAGAGCATCTTCCCTGCCTGAATTTGGGGTGCCCTGTGAACCCCAGAGTGATGCAGAAACCCAGAGCACCTTCCCTGCCTGAACTGGGGGCACTCTCTGAACCCCAGAGTGAATCCAGGCTCAGCCCCACTGTCCAGACCTGGCCTCAGGAGGGGATGAGGACCCCCCAAAACACTCTCTGGGATGGATTTTAATCTGAATTCCTGGCACCAAAAGCCCTTGCATTTAAAAGCAGCCTCCGTGCATAAGTATCCATCAATTACTTATGCATAACATCTCAACGAGCACAAGAATTGGCTCATTTGAGCCCAGTAAACAAACACTGAGTAACCGAATTCCTGACAAATCTGCTCTTCGGCTCCATTTGCATCACTAAAAGAAGGCAAAACAAAACACACCGTCCATCAGTGCCGGAGCTCAGAGTCCCTCCGGACCTGGCTCAGAGAAAATTCACCCAATAACTCTGGTTCATGCTGTAAATCAACATTTTTGTGAAGGGTTTTTTGTGCTTTCTGATGTTTGATCGGAGAGCAAAGGAGCCCTGAGCAAACCAGGCTGGAGAGTTCTTGGTGATGCTCTGGTTCTACTTTTGGGGTAACTCTGAGACACCTCCACAGCCCAGCAGAGCTTTGAGGGCTCTGCAAGCTTTAGAAAGCAACAAAATATTGATTTCATGCACCTGAAGAACAAGATTTGCAGATATTCTGGACTCACAACTAGAAATTCTTCCACGTTCCAAGTGCAAATGCTCTTTAATATAAAATAGCTGGGATCAAATGTGTTTCAGGTTACAGCTGGGTTTGGGGTTTGTTTTGCTTTTTAATAACTCTCCTGCCAATACCATCCAGTGCTCTGTGAGAAATGTTTGTGGCATTAATTGCAAGTGAAAAAAAAAAATAAAAAAAGGGAAGCAGCAATCCAAACCAAAGTCTGCCTGGAAAGGCTTTAAAGGAGAAAATCAAACAAATGGTTCTCAAGCTGCACTGGTTCCTTTTGGTGCCTCTGTGTGGAAAACATTCAGCACCTCCTTCCAGGTGTGCCAGGAGTGGAATTCTGCCCTGGGAGGGTGGCAAGCCCTGGCACAGGGTGCCCAGAGCAGCTGTGGCTGCCCCTGGATCCCTGGAAGTGTCCCAGGCCAGGTTGGACAGGGCTTGGAGCAACCTGGGACAGTGGAAGGTGTCCCTGCCCATGGCAGGGGGTGGGACAAGATGGTTTTTAAGGTCCTTTCCAACCCAAACCAGTCTGGGATTCTCTGAAATAGCACCTGAAGGCTGAATAGACACCCAGAGAAGGGGGGCACTGCTCAAGGGTGGCTCTTCTCTCCAGCAAACATTTTCACAGCAGTGTAATTGCACAGACAGCAAACACAGGGAAGGAGGAAAATCAAAGAACAGGGAATTGGAAATGACAGCATCAGAAACCTGGAATTCTGTTAGCAAGCAGGGTTAAGCATTCATTAGAAACACATTTTTTTTGAGTCACAAATGAATTTCTGGGGTCTGAAGTGAATTTATCAGGGAATTGTAGGAGCGATTATCACAGGGCTGGTGTGGGACCCCACCAGTCAGCACTGCCCAGGGATCCCCTCTGCACATCCCAAGGCTGGGGCTGAACCACAGCACGAGGAACAGAGCAGCAATTTCTGCAGCTTTGCATTTGGAACCAATTTGCTCTGACATTTCCCCACTGCAGTCACTGGTTGGGGAAAGCACCTGGGGCAGGACTGCAAACTGCACTGCTGCCATCCCTGCATTTGGGATGCAGGAAAGGCAGCCTGGGATCTGGTCTGACAGCACTGTGGGAAGAGATGAAACCACTGTGGGACCCCCAGCAAACTCAGGGATATCAGGGAGATCAGAGTTTAAATGTTTTGATCCCAAACCCTTGCCCATCCTCAATCCCACCTGGTCCATCACTGCCCACACTGGCACCAGGCACCTCCCAGCCCATCCCAGTCTGTGCAGAACTTCCTCAGCCATCATCCAAAGGAAGGACTGAACTCAGGAAGGCTCAAACCCAACTTTTCCAGCAGATTCCTGCTGGAGCCAGAGCAGAGATGCTGCAAAGGCACCATCCACGAGCTCCCTTTTATTTTCCTTCTCCTTCAGTAAAACCAAAAGCAAAAGAAAAGGCACAACAAAGGGAGATGTGAAGCTCTCCTGACTGGGTTATTCCCAGCCAGCTCCTGTCAGATTTTCCCCTGCTGAAGTGTTGGAGAGGGAAAAGGGGCTTTGCACCAATCCTGACTGCAGGGCCAACACTTCCCATGGAGATGGAGGCGATGGCTGGGAGCACCACCAGTGTTGGGATTGTTATTTTCTTAATTGATGCTGCTAAACATGGAATCATGAAGGCTGGAAAAGCTCTCCAAGGTTGTTAGCACAGCACTGCCAAAAAAACTGCTGCCTGTTTTCTAACCAAAATAAGGTGGGACACACACAGGGAGCCTTGAGGGAAAGGACAACTCCCTTCTGCACAAGAACCAAGCTTGGGAGATGTTGGTTCATCACTAATTTGTGCCACAAGAGCCTGACCTACACCCTGACACCTCAGAGAGCATCAACATCCACAGCTCAACCAGCACAAGGGGAAACTGAGGCACATGAAAGCCAAGTTATCCCCTCCAGATCCCCTAAACCCAAATCCTAGCTCAGGGAGCAGCCCCAGCACCCTCCCTATAGCCAAGGTCTAATTGTTTAGAGGCTTAATAAGTTGTAACTTAAAACTGGTTTATGGCTGTACATAGGGAAAAAAAAAAAAAAAAAAAAAAAAGCCCGGTCGTAAAGTATTTATTACACTTCCTTTGGAAATGATGACAGTCCTCCAGTGAATGTTTTTATTGTTATTCATCATCTTTCGAGAGGGTTGGACAGCTCTGAAATACAGCTTTAATATGAGAGCCAAATGAGAAAGTGCAGATTTAAGGGAAACCTCGGCAGATCAGGTTTCACTCGGTGCCTGCAGCACTCACAACATGTGTTTCTGATCTGCAGCTCCGCTTTGTTGTGCCCAAACTGAAACTGCATTAAATTCACTTCGCAGGGATTGTGAAAGAGCAAGAAACACACACAAAACCCGGCTCGTTCTCCACGTGCCACTCCCTCCTCATCCATGACCTGGAGACGGAAATGGGATTTATCCCAACCTAGGCTGCAGATCCAACATCAGCAGCACTGCTCCCCCACCTTATCGACTTTGGGGATGATTCTCTGATTCTCCTAATCAGTCAATCTCTTTGGAAAAATACACTGAGTTTTCCTCGTGGAAGAAAATCCTGTGCATGCACAGACCAAGTCACCCTACCACAAAGAGCATCTTAAAGGCCAAAGCTGAGAAAAAGGGTTCAGCTCTCACAAATCCCCTCTGTCCCTTCACACCAGCTCCCAGGAAAACGGGGCTGGAGTGGACAAAATCCCAGGACAACTGAAGAAACATCTTTGGGCTAAGATGCCATGAGATACTGTGGCTATTTATTAAATAGCTGTGTTAATTCAGGAGTGCCTGTCTGAGAAATAAGGAGCTTTACCAAGTCCTGGAAAAAGTGCCCTGGCAAAAAAAAAAATCCAGAGAAAGACAGTTCAGCAGCTCCAAGGAATCCTATTGCATTTTATTATTGCATTTTATCAGCCTCTCCTCACCAAAGACAGCAGGGGGATGCAGTGTGTGCCTCCAGACCCAGCCTGTGCCTCCCACTCCTGCAGGGGATGGCAGGAGACAATTCCTCCACACCTCATTTAAATCATGGACAGAACAAATTCCTGAACTTCATGGCCACTATAAATACTCAGCAACATAACCCTGCTCTCCTTCCCTGCAACATCCTGCAGTGATTCCTGTCAAGACAATCTCAGAGCAGCCAAACCTGACTGGTTTTCCTGCTATCTGGGTGGATAAATACAGACCTGTATGGGACTTGAGCAGAGGATTGCCTGGATAAAGAGGAGAGAGGAAAGGTTTAACCTGCAGAGGTTTGCTTGTGGGAGTGCAGGGTGGTGGTAGGAAAATATTCCAAGTGGATCACTCTGGGTACCACCACATCCCAAGCACAGCATCCCAAAAAAAATCACTGGGATTTATCACTGCATCATCTACTGCATCACTGGGTACCACAGCATCACCCTAGGTACCACTGCATCACTCTGGGTACCACTGCATCCCAACCACTTCTCCCTGGGTACCACAGCATCACTCTGGGTACCACTGCACCCCAACCACTTCTCCCTGGGTACCACAGCATCACTCTGGGTACCTCTGCATCCCAACCACTTCTCCCTGGGTACCACAGCATCCCAACCACTTCACCCTGTTTATCACTGCATCCCAACTGCATCACCCTGGCTGCCATGGTGACCTGAGCACATCCCTGTGGGTACCAGCCCATCCCACTGCACACCCTGTCAGCATCCCCCAGCCCACACCACCCCCCCCAAAGCCCTCAGCTCCTCTCCCTGTTTTCCCCAAGGCTTGTCCCAGCCGGTGCTGGGGGAGGGAGGGTTCCCTGCATGGCCCTGGGCAGCAGATGGGGCAGCTCCAGCCCTTTGTCTGTTTTCACTTTGTTTAACAGCTGCCCTTTGGATCCTACTACTTCCCAGGCTGTGGACAGTGGGGCCGGCACAGGAAACACAGCCAAACATTTACCTACCCCTCTTTGATTTAAAACAGCTTCGGAAGGGCTGGAAGTCTGTACATCAACATCCAGCTAATCCAACCTTTCCTCCTGCCAGAGAGAGCCAGCACTGAAGAGTTAATGAAAATAACTCCGCTGCCCTAAAGAAATCATAGCTTGTATGTGGAGTCATGCAAACTCCAATCACCCTCGCTTAACACTTGCACAGAATTATTTTAACATTTGATTTGAACTTAAATAAACACGCTCAGTGTTCCAGACAGGGGCGTGGGAGCTGCCTGCTGCTGGGCCACCAAAAAACAAGGCAGGAGGCGTCTGCCGTGCCTGGGCAGGAGAGGTCAGTGGCAGCTGCACTGCTGGGGCACACACACCATCCTCAACTCACTAACTTCGCTGTGGCTCCATTCTCTGACAGATGAAGCNGGAGGGGCTGATGTGGCTGCCCCCAGGACTGGGCTGCTGGGAGGGCAGGTCTCGCCTCCCATCTGGGCTGGGGCTCCGAGCGGAGCCAGCCGGTCTGACGGCCACTGCCTCTGCCTTGCTTATAAATGCTGAGAACATCAGATAATGCAGGGAGGTCGGGGTCAACTGCTGTCACTGCTTTATCTCAGCCCTGGAGCAGCTCTGCATGTGTCCCAGCACCAGCCTCTGCCTCTTTATGCTCAATATTATTTTAAAAACACCTCCTTTATTAGCTCTTCTCACACGGTTCTGCTACAGCCCAAAGGGAAAAGGCTCCAGCTGAGCGAGCACCAACCCAGGAGATTTCCATCTTTTCCCTGACTCTACACAAGAGCAGGAATCCTGCTCCCCTCTCCCAGCCCTGCTCTTTGCAAGCAAGAACTTGCTCATAAAAGTTAAGGTCAGGGCCCTTGGCTCATCTCTTCTTCCCTGCTTTATCTTGCAGAATTACTTTGCTTTATGCATCCCCCCTGCCAGTTCATGCAGAAGGTGGCTGAGGTCTGCTCAGCCCAATAACTGCTTGATTTAAGCAATTTTCCAAAAAGTGGATGCATTTGTGCTGCTCTGCTGGCAGCTCCTCCAGGAGGGACAGCCTAAAGCCAAAGGCTGCAGAGGGATTTTTCTTTTTTTTAGGGTGCAGTTTACCTGGTGAAGCTGTTTTTCCCAGGTCCTGTGGGTTTCACACATCCTTGCTGTGTGCAAGGAAGAGAGAACTGTTGCTGTTTATTGGGTTCTTATTTGCTTGTGTTTTTTTTAGAGACTCTTTAAAACCTTGATATGGATTTTTTCAGTGTTGGGATGAACTTTTTGGGAGCACCCTGTCCTGTCCTGCCTGGTGGGGGGGTGATGCACTTGCCCTGACACATGGGAGCCACAGCTTTAAACTTTGCATTAGGCTGAGTGGATATTTAGTAGGGCCAAAGCTGAAAAAAGCAGGAGAAAAAGATCCCAGGCTTCCCCAGCAGAATAAAAACAAATGCTCAAACCTTGAAAATCTTCACAAAAACCCTAAAATTGTAATTCTGCAGCTACTTGTGCTGCAACATCACTTGTCTCCAACCAGTGCCTGTTTTATCAGCTGCAAAGAGAAAAAGGGATTTGAGGAGGGACAGGTTGATGTCTGGGTTCAGAGTCACTCCAACACTTATATTTAAGGCTTTTCTCTGAAAACAGTCAGAACAACAAGATTTTCACTCTCTAAGCAGGACCTGCATGCTCACATGAGATTTTCCAGGGGTCAGTAGGTAAAAACCAATCCTCACATGATCCAAAACCCTCCTGAAGAGCAGGTGAGGGACAAGAAGCAGAGGACAAGCCCAGAGCCACAAGCTGGGGGTGCTGCAGCTCATCCTCTCTCCAGACAGAATCCAGATGATAAATTCATCTCAGCTACATTCAGCCAGGGTTATCCAGGGAATCTGGAGCAGAGCTGAGCTCTCCCATGTGGCCCAGGCCCCATCACCAGCATCACTTCCCTCCCACAAACCCAGATCCCTGACAGATAAGAAACAATTAAAAAATATTTATGGCATGTAACAGCAAAAGGCACATTTACAAGGAGAAAATCAAGACTGCTGAAATAAAGAGAGGAAGAGCTGGGTTCAAGGGGAACAGCAGGATTGGAACAGTGGTACCTAGTGCTGCATGGAAGGAAAACCTCTGTGCCATCCCAAAAATCCTACAACCAGGGAACCTGCACTCCAGGGAAAACCTTTTCCTTCTGAGCAATTCAGCACAGACCTGCCTGCCTGGTGCTTTTCCTTTTCATGCAATTAAACAACTTTGTTTGCACTGTTTTCTTGGGCTAAGTAAGAGCAGGGCTGGGCAGGACACTTGGGATCTGCAGCTGGTGGGAGGGTGATGCTTTTGTTGCCAGCACACACATCCACTGCTTTTGAGAGAGCTTTCCCCTGGAAATTGGCACAAAATCTGATTGCCACACTGTTCTTCCTTCTTTAAATAAACAGTGCAACGTGTGATAATTGCACTCTGTGGCTGGAAATGTCAAATGCTCAAATGCAGAGTTTGGGGGATTTGTCACCTCAGTGCTGGAACAGCTGAAAAATTCACCTGGAGCAGTGAATGTGCTGCATCCCTTTATTTTTACAAAGGGATCATTCCTGAAGGAAGCAGGGCTTGGCTGCTCTGTTTAGATGCAACTTGTCCCTTGTGGCTGCAGTTTTTAAAAGGCTGAAGGACGCTTAGGCACACAACTCTCTGTGGGCATTTTTAGGGTGAAAGCTCCTCTTTGCAACATTTGAATTAATGATGAGCAGAAAAGGACTTCCCAAAAAAAACCCATTTTATGCTGGGAACCTTTCCCCTTCCACAGTGGACAGATGGGATCCTGCTGAGGCTTTTGGCCTGGGCTGGAAGAGCCCAAGGCTCCATCCTTCCCTCCAGCTCCTTGCTGGAAGCAGATGGCAGAGGATTTTGCATTTCCATTCCAGTCAGGCGTGAAGGAGAGCGTGCACTTCACTAACAAGAGATCAGCTACTATTTATCTTACACGGGTGACTGCACTGGGGAAACAGCCCTGAAGAGAGGTTTAAACCTTGCTCCTCACCAAACCACTTCTCCTAAGCAGCAGTTGGGAAATGAGCAGAGCTCAGAGAATAAACAGGAGAATTTTTTACAGACACATTCTCAAACTGTTATAATTTCGCAAAGTTAAGCCTTTTTTTATATTGAAATAAGGAAGGGAGAAGTTGACTGTGTTGCATCACTTTTAAAAAACTTTCTGTCACTGCTGTGGCTCCTCCAGCAGCAGTTTGGTTTCTCTTTCTCTCTTTACCACCAAATATGAAGACATTTGTTCAGGTTGCCCCAAGTAAGGGCTTTTTAAGGAACCAGCCCCCGATCTGCAGGTGCAGCAACTCCCTCAGCCAGGGGTCACCCCATAGCTCGCATTATTCTTGTTAATGCTTCCTCAGAGCCCAGCAGGATGGAGCTGGTGGAGGATGCTGATGGATGGAGCTGTGGGCAGCAGGGAAATACCTGCTGGCCATGCCTGGCCCCGGGCCAGCCCGCGGGATGCACAGGGAGCAGGGAGGGACAATGGCAGGAAGTTGTTGATCAGTGACTCTAACGACATTGGCTTCCTTTATTTCCCACCTTTCACTACCCCGGTGCAGTGACAGCGTCAGCCTGGCTGCCACTGCCACTCCACAGCCTGAGAGAGTGGGGGTGAGAGGAGGTCCTTTAAAAAAATCCTACAAAATTAGCACAAGTGCTTGCAGTCTGGATTTGGGTTTTGCAGGGAAGTGATTCCCCAAGGTACAGGCACAGTGCCCTGGAATAATGTCACTGTGGCACAGATGGATTAACAGGCATCATCAGATCCTGCACAGACACCCCAAAATCCCACCCTGTGCATCCCTGGGAGCACTGTCCAAACACTCCTGGAATTCTGGCAGCCTTGGGGATGTCCCCATTCCCTGGGAGCTGTTCAAGGTCCCAGCACTCTCTGGTTTTTTTCCTAAAATCCCACATAACCCTCCCTGAGACATCTTCAGGTTGAGATCACTGCCATGGGATGAGGGAATTGCAGAGGAGCTGGGAAAGGTTTTAAACCTTTTCCATAATTCAGGCCCTGGCACTGAGTTTGATCCATGCTAAATCTTATTTATCATCCCAAGAGACTTGGAGGAGCACAGACAACCTTGCAAACAGGTTGAACAATCACTGAGAGCAGAAGTTTGTTCAAGACAGAGGAGAAAATAAAGAACATAAAGCAATATTGATTAACTTAGGGAATACTGAATACCTCAGGTATCATTTTCCTTTTGATCTGGCTCAGACTCACACACTACAGGATATACAGTTGTGATACCAGACAAAAAACAACTCAAAACATCCTTTTAACTGTTCAAAACAATGGCTCAATTTGAAATTAAGCTGGAGCAAGTGAAGATGCCTGATCCACCCTGCCCAAGGCTCACACCAACTGCAGATTCATCAGATGGCACTATCACTTTAGGAGCAAGAAAAGCAGCTTGTTGGCATTTAAAAGAAAATTTATATGAGGGGGAAAAAAAAATCTTAAAAAAGCACAAGTATTTCAGCATTTTAGCAAACTGGGAGGAGAGTGAAAGTATGGATGTGTGAACATGGGCAGGCAGAGTTTGACAGCTCCATGGCACATTTCCTCCCCCCTTATTTCTAGAGGTGCCTTGCATGGTCAGAGCAAACCCCATAAATCTGTCAGTGCAGGATGCTGGAGAGTTTCCTCAAGGAAACCCTCCTATATCATCCTCAATCACCCAGCAAAATTTGGCAGCTGCACTTCCCGAGGTTAAAGGCATCACTGAGGTTTAAATGAAGACATCCTTGGCTGGACTCTGCTCTGCTTTAATTGAAAGATTACAGCCCCCATCCCCAGGGAGGGATAAAACCCTGGGTTTGGGAGGATGCAGAACACAGCTGCCACCACCATGGTCAAGGTCTGAGTGAGCAAATGGGTGAAATAAAGCTGGAAATGGTCTTTGGCTTCCTCTGCCAATTCCCTGCTGTGGAAGACCCTACTTCAGAGGTCCCAGAGCCTCAAAATCCACATTGGAAATAACACAGTTAGCACAGGCTTTATGTATCCAAAGACTTCTGAGGTCTTTCTGCCTGCTGGAAGACTTGGAACTGGCTGTTGCATATTTTGGATGACCTATTTATCCCAGAATTGGCAAAGCTGGGGAGCAGTTTTCCTCACCAGGCAGGTCTGGGTCACAGGGAGTTGGTGGGAAGGAAGGAAGGAGGTGGAAACTTTGAGTAAATAACAGCTCTGAACCCCTTCCAGCTCCCTGCTCTTGGCCATTCCTTGGCAGGGAAGAGATGGGACATGGGCCTTTGGTTTGAAAAAAGCTAAATTCCTTTTTCAACTGAATTACATAGCCAGGCCCTCAGATCTCTGGCCAGAGGCCTGTTCTCACTGTCAGACCGGCTTTAAAAATAAATATTAAAAAAATAAATATACCTTGTATCTGCCAGAAATGGGGCTTCTCTAATTAACCAGGTGTCCTGATGGCCCCTGCTGAGCAATTTGGGGTGCAGTGTTTGCCTTTAGGGCTGCTCCCCATCACACAGGGCCTGGATGGAGTCTCTGGGTCTCTCAGGAGCCCAGCTCCTCTCCAGAGCACCATCCCCATTTCCAGATAGGAAGGAGATGCCAGGAGTGCATTCATGGGGTGGCAATCCCATTAAAGGATACTCCAATGGGGTCTGCCCTAGAATTGGGGCAGCACCACAGGGTCTAAGGCATGACATGCTGAGCCTACACAACACTTCAGGATCATTTTTACACATATGTATTCTATTCTTCTCATAGATTAATTATTAAAAGCAATTTGGCTTCCAAGAACCCTCCACAGCAGGAATTTCCTTGCCCATGGATGGTTGTGCCAAGGAGTGCACTGAGGAAAAGGGCTGTGCCCACACCTAGAGAACCCTGACAGGGACACAGGGAAAACTCCAAGAATCATCCCAAAAGGTGTTTTTTTTCCTAGACTTGCCAGCAAGCAGGCTACAGACCACACCACCCCAATGCAATCCTGCCCCTGCCTTTCATCTCCTGCTCCTTCTCCTGCCTTGGAACTGCAGCAGAGACCTTGCCCCACCACATCAGCTCCAGCATCCCCCTGCCCATCCCTTCAATTGCTTAAAACCAGCCCCAGACAAGGCTCACGACTCTCTTTAATGATTATCCCATTTGTTTTTATCCCCAGCTCTGCCATTTCCCTGTTCTTTGCTCCCTCCAGACAAACCTGGGACCTGCAGCTCCAGAACAGCTGCTGGATTAGAGATTTGCAAGCTGTGATCCCCCAAACCAGTTTAAAGAGTTAAAGGAACTGGTGAAGGACAGACATCCTGCAGCCACGTCACACTGTGAC
Source organism: Buphagus erythrorhynchus (assembly GCA_013400855.1). Classification (NCBI taxonomy): domain Eukaryota; kingdom Metazoa; phylum Chordata; class Aves; order Passeriformes; family Sturnidae; genus Buphagus; species Buphagus erythrorhynchus. The sequence goes on along the minus strand of VZTT01037979.1, from coordinate 4,963 downwards.
CACATCCTGCTCTGTCCCATGGCTGCTCTGTCCCCAGTCTGGTCCAACCCCACTCCTATTTTTATTTATTCTTATTTAACAGCTTGTCTTTTTCTCACTAGCTACACTCAAGGCCTTCAAGTTTTAGAAAGAAAACCATTATTTTCTAGGTGATGAGAAGTTCAGTGTCCTCAGTTGATGGGGGGGATGGACAGCACAGGAGAAGCCAGTGAGAACAGAGACAACCAAGCTCCTGTTGCTCCAGCACCCAGAATAGAGGGAAATTATAATCCCAGAGATAATAAAGAGGCTTTATTCCAGCTGTCAGTCAATCTGCCTCCACTCCTCACCTGCCCTTCAGAGAATGCTTTTAAAGGCCACAGCCATGTAGGTGATGATGTTTTATTACATCTCCAAAAGAAAGAGGGCAAAAGGAAAAAAAAAAAAAAAAAAAAGACCAACACACAGAGGAATGCAGTTTCATTTGCAGTTTCCTGAAACCTGAGCAGAAAGTTTATAAAAACTCTGGGTTGTGTTTGGAGTTAGGAAGCAGAATGAGAAATCACTCTCCTTTTCCTCTTTCTGTTTGCTGAGCAGTACCACCAATCCCACAACCTTCCCTCCACTTCTCCCTGTTTTTTTCCCCCAGCAGCATCAAAGTTTCAAGCCTGGCTCTGTTGGCTTGGACGTAAATCAGCAAGTGAGGGGCTGAACAAGATCCTTCTTGTAGTTCACACACCCTCTTTTTAAAAAAACACAGGATTAAGAAAGAAATTTGATTCCCACTTCCTAAGCCTGAATTGTCTGAAAACTGCTGTTCCTTCAGGTAAAAAAATAAAAAAGAAAGCAAGCAAGCAGAAATCCTCTCCTCAACCTCTGAACATCAAAACAAACAAAAGATGTTTTCCCTAAGAAGTAGAGGCTGCTGGAAAGGGAGATAGAAGACAGTCTGAGCTGTTTTTCTCACTCATGACCCTCACAGGACCTGGGCAAAAACAGAGCCAGGAAGGAGAACCAGTCCTGGAACCCTTTTGCACCAAGGACTGGCTGTACAGTGAGAGGAGGGAAAAGGGACACTGCTGATGGCATTTGGGCACCTGCACACCAAGAATGACCAACCCTGGGCACAGAGGGTCCTGGTGCAAAATTTGTGAGGACTCCCAGGAGTGGGAATTAGCAAAGGAAGCCCAGGAGGGGAGGCCAGGCAGGAGCACCCAGTCCCTTCATGCTGGTGACTGAGTTCAGGTTGAGCATCACCCAGCCCAGCCCAACTCCGTCTCACTCCCAACAACTCTCCCATGTTCCTTCAAGCCTCCAGTTGTCCCAGGACAGATGCACACCAGCCAGGAGACACCATCTGCCCCCCTGAGCCCTTCCCCACACCCACCCCAGCTCCCTCAGCTCATCACCCCCATTCCCATGGCTACACCAACAGGAGCATCCCCCCCCTCTCCAGCCCATGCTGCCAAAAAACAACACAAAAAGCAGAAAAAGGCCATATGGCCTCTTCCTTCCATCACTTCTTCCACTCATGGCCAGCAGCAGCAGAGAGAAGAAAGCAGGCTGGGTTATTGCACAAGGGGGCTGAAAGAAGTTTACAAAAGCAGCTTTATTGTACTATTTCCCAATTTTAAGACCTAAACTCTACATCCTTCACATTCTTTTTGATAGAGCTTTTTTTAAAGTGTGGTTTTAAAGCAAATACATTGGAGGCAGCACTGGGGCCAGGCCAGAGAGGCTGTGCTGGGGTGAGCACATGAAGGACCTGTGATATTTTGTTTTGGGGAGGAATGTCACACCACTTCTTCAGGCCAGGAGCACTTCATTCTGGAGACTGATCAGGCCAAGGAGGCAGAGCTACTCAGGAAAATTAATTTATTGTTTCTTGTTGCTAAGTTTTAAAGGCCAGATCAGCAGTAGCCACAAACCCAGAGCTGCAGCAGTGCCAGTTCTACCTGCTCCACACTGTCCAGTCTTTTAGATAACAAATCAGCCTCAAAGATGTCAAAATGCCAACTTTGGGAAACATTAGCTTGGAAATCTTTGGTTTTCCACTTCAGCAACTCACCAGCACTGGGACAAGTTGCTGTGCCCCTGGGCATGTACAGTTTGCTGGCTCTCATGGGGGATTTTGGGCCTCAAGTCCCACAGCACCCCTGCAACCCCAATTTCTGGTGCTGCATGACTTCAACCAGGGCCATGTGAAATCCCAGCCAGTCTACTCCAGCAGGTGGATGGAGAGTCCAGGTGCCTTTGGATTTTGTCCCATTTTGCCACACATTCATGACCACTTTACATAAAGCTAACAGACTAATGACTCCATGATCACTTGGTCCACCACCCATCCTTGTGGTCAAAAAAAAAAATCTGAAAATAATCAAGAAACTGTGCCACAACTGTCCAATCCAAGGAACTTAATGATCCCTGTAAGAAAAATGTATTTTCACTTCCTTTCCCTGCAGGAAGGTGCATCAGCCTGGCTCAGAACCCACTCCTTGGCACGAGTCCTGCCAGCCTGGGCTCATCTTTGCTTTCCAGCTTCCTCAGGTTACACCTAATTTCCTCCCACTTTCCCACCCTGCCAGAGGAAAAGCTGGTGCTCAGGTTTCTGAGGGACATCAGAGTTTTAACTCTGAGGAAACCAGGCCAAGCTCAGCTGGAGAGCTCCTGGAGAAGCAGAGGCAGAGCTAAGCCAAGCTGGGTAATTATTACAACACAAACTCCTTTAAATCACCCCCCAGCAGCCACACTGGAAAAGTCAGGATGCACCAAAATGTCCATGTGCCCAAACACCCACAAGAGACTCCAGCAAGATCCATTTTTTCACACTGAGGGAACTGAACTCCATGAAAACAGCTTGGAGCTGCTCACAGAGAGTCCTTCTGCAACACGGGTTGAAAAACTCCAGCTGGTTTTGAGTAGGACAAGCCAAAATCAGATATCCATGCAGGAAAAGCAGCATCCATTTCTCAAAGTCCATATTTTTTCATTATCACCCCAAAAATCCAACCCACCAATGCAAGGAGCAAGAGGGAAATGAAACATTTTCATCTCCTCCCCTCCAAGGTCACGTTACCCCTTGGCCCCTGTGTTGACTCCCAGGGATTTTCCAAGTGTTTTACCATGTAGGGTTGGAAAGGCACTCAACCAGTGCCTTGTGCCTCAGATTGCTGCTTTCAGATGGACCACAGCTGTCTCCAGGAAACAAAGCAAAACCCAGCGTGTCTTAAATGAAAAGTGTTCCTGACATGACAATATATTTTGCTTTTAATTCATTTTTCATCTCAGATTATGAGTTGCCAAAAGTTCTGCTGCCTGAACAGGTCCAACCAGCTTTCCCTGCATACCTCTCCTGAAACCAGCTCGGAATGGGAATGGTAATTATGTGTTGAGGGCAGAGGAGATCATTAAAATAAATGACTTGGATTCTGAAGCCTATAAACTGTCCTCCTCTGCAATTAAAGTAATTTCATATTTCAGTTCCCTTTGTCACCTTGTCTATCTTTCCTCAAGTTGTAAATTAAGCTCAGGAAGGCTCATTAAAAGCCTGTGAAGTTCTCTGTAATAAATGGGATTCAGCATTGGCAGGAGGAGCAGATACAATGCATGAGTCCCAGTCTGGGGGTTGCAAACCCCCTCGCTCTGGGCAGCTGGCACAAAGGCCACCAAGCTGGTGGCATTGGCCCCTGGCACAGTGCAGGGCTCTGGCCTCACCTGAAACTGCCTCACTTGCCCCAGGAACACATTAGAGAATATTAATGATGTCTCTGCACCACTCTGATCCATCTCAGAGCAGGGATTTCACCACATCCTCTGTCCACAGGGTCACAGGAGCAGCTTGTACCATAAACAACATGGAAACTGCACGGACATCTCTCCCACCTCACCACTGGGAATGGGGTCCCAAGAATGCTGAAAGGCATTAGGATGCACAATGGCATTAATGATGGATGGCTGCACTGCTGAAGTGAAGCCTGACAGAGGGTTTGAGCAGGATAATGGGATCCTCAAAGCACCAACTAAAATGATGTCTGTCACTGGCCCTGTCCATAGCAAGGGGCTGGAACTGGATGATCTTTAAGATCCCTCCCAAGCCAAACCATTCCAGGATCCTGTTCCTTCTGGCTTTGTTGATTTGGCTGGTTGAGGCCACAAAGGTGGCACAGAAAGCCCAGGTTCTCCCAGCTCCATCCCAACGCTCCCACAGCAGCCTTCACCACTCAGAGGAGGAACAGAGGCCTCGGCCCTCATCAGAGCGCGCCGTGGAAGCCCAGAATAAACATTTGACATGCCCTGGCTCAGCTCATTCATGGCACCACAACACATCCCTTATTGTCCTCTCCAGACAAGCTGTGCTGTGGTGGGTTTGCCAGGCCTTTCCAGGAGCCCCTGGCTGCCCCGGGGCCGCATTCCGGCCATAGCGGCGCTTTGTGACCAGGCCATGGGCGCCGGCCGGGCCAGGCCAGGCCAGGCCTGAGTGGGCAGTGCCCACAGATCAGCTGTGCCAGCAGACTGACCAGCCATGCCAGCAGACAGCAGGCAGTGCCCCCAGACCGGCCATGCCCATAGACAGTGGGCAGTGCCCACAGATCAGCTGTGCCAGCAGACTGACCAGCCATGCCAGCAGACAGTGCCCACAGACCTGCCCTGCCCATAGACAGTGGGCAGTGCCCACAGATCAGCTGTGCCAGCAGACTGACCAGCCATGCCCCCAGACCAGCCAGGCCTGAGTGGGCAGTGCCCACAGATCAGCTGTGCCAGCAGACTGACCAGCCATGCCCACAGACAGGCCAGGCCCAAGCAGGCAGTGCCCCCAGACCAGCCATGCCCACAGCCTGGTCGTGCCTGCAGTGCCCACAGCCCGGCCATGCCCGCAGCCTGGTCATGCCTGCAGTGCCCACAGCCTGGCCATGCCCACTGCCCAGCCATGTCCCCAGATCGGCCGTCACCGCCACAGGACAGCCCCGCCACGCTGGCGTGGGCA
>VZTT01037978.1:7819-22597 GCA_013400855.1 Buphagus erythrorhynchus | reverse complement strand
TGGACAATAGTTGGCCAACTGCACTCTGCCTAGTGTCTGAGGACCCAGTGCCCAGTGCATCCTTTTTTACTCAAAGAAAAGTAGCATAAAAATAGCTGTTTATACAACACATCTGTGCTAAGAAACCCTCAAATCAATGGTACAACCATTGTGCCAATGGTACAAAGCTGACTGACAGCTGTTCCAAATGATCAGTCCTTTGTTTTTTGAATTTTTGTTTCCCTGTTGTGTAGCTTGGACCTTTTATATAAAGTAAGTATTTTAACATTTTTTTCTTTTATATTCCCTTCTGAATATATCACATGTGCATTTTCCTTTCCAGCTAATGCTTTTGTGTGGACGAGGGGCAAGGCTTGCAGTGGCACACAGCCTTTTCAGAAAATAGTTTGAAACTTGGGAGTTCTGTGTTGTGTCAGGCAAGATGCTTCCCATGAGTTTGTATGAAGTGTTTTGCCACTGCAAAAACGTAAGGAAGGTGCAGCTGTCCCCACAAAAGCAAAATCTGGAGCCATTCTGGTATGTGGAAATGTTGTCCCTGAGCAAGGCAGGGGCTTCTGGCTCATGGTGAATTCTGAGTTTGTTCTATGCAGTGCATCAAATCTCTTGCCCTACCTTTGCTCTGAGTCAGTGCTTTGCAGGGAGTTAAGAGTTAAGATATATTATTATGTATTATGTTAACATATCTTATAATGTATCTTATTTCTGTACAAAACAAATGCTGCCATGTGATTTGGAGTCCTACCCCTCATTTCCCCTCACTTTGAGCAGTGGTTTGCTATATCTTACTTTGTAATTCTTGAAACGTCTTTGTGATTGATTTTTATTTAATATGTGTTAGGCCTGAACCTTTCCCCAGTTTCCTTTTAACCTTGTCAGATTTCTCTCTGGTATTCCTCCTTCTTCTATTTTGAAACCATTAAACTCTTGTAATATAAATTGATTTACACCTCAGCTTTGGTAAGTATTTTTGAGAAACATAGAGAAGCTGATGCATGCAGAAAATGTTGGACTTTTGGGGTTGGGGAGGGAGACCCTGAATGTTCTGCGCAGAACTTTGAAGATGGAGTACTTGTAAANGGTTGGGGAGGGAGACCCTGAATGTTCTGGGCAGAACTTTGAAGATGGAGTCCTTGCAAACTTTCAGTCATCTTGTAAGTTATTCAACATAAACTGTATAAAGACTACAGCAAAGTTGGTAGGGTTCTTTCATTATTAATAGAAATATATACTGGTATAGCAGCATTAATTATCTATATAGTATATATCTATGTGTACTATGATGTAGACTGTCATGTCCCCTGAAAAGATGACTGTTTTTTTCTCCTGTTAAGTGACAGTCCTATAGCATGCACTTAACCATGTTCTTAATTGTTTTGTAATACAGGAGTGGAATTAATGTCCTCGTGTGCTTTGCTGAGTCAAGATCTTGGTGGGTTCCTGTACTCATGTTTCATGCAGTTAACTCTCTACCAATGTTCTTTCTGTTAATAGTGATCAAGTCACAAAGCAATTATACTCCCACAAGCTGTCCTTTAATAACCTTTGTCATTTGTCAAAGTACATTAGGGCCTTGCATATTTTTTACAGAGAAGCTACTGGTCTTCATGAAGTAATAGTGTGTTCTGATGTGCCAGCTCATCTTCCTTGCCAAATTGCTGTTGGTTCAGAGGGGAGCTCACTTCAGTTTAAAGAAATATCTTCTACCTCTTTCTCTTAGACCAAAAGATTTTCAAACAAGATTAAAATCTTTTTTAGCAGCAGTCAGCAAACAATGCTCATTTGAACCAACTCAGCCTTCCAGTCTGGCAAAGCTTAGATTTTAAGCTTTTCAATTATCTTTGGATATGAATGTAACTTGTATTAAACTAGAAAAGGTATAATGATCTTCATATGCTGAACTGTGACAGTCTTTTAATAAGCATGTATTTATGATGCTACACCTGTGTGAGTATTTTGGGACTTAGGGTACTGCTGTTTATACTACAAAGGTGTAACTCAATGTGATCTTGTCTTCTCTACTTATTTTTTAAGTAAGTGTTAAAACTGCAAGCAGTCAAAGTGTATTCCTCCTTGTAATTTGCCAGGATGAAGTAGATACTTGGGGTTGGCATGTTCTTGAGTTACCTGCTATAGGGGAAGCTACATGAGAGGAAAAGAGAGCAACTCCCTGAAAAACTGTTTGATATTTTGTGAACAGTCTAGTGTTAAGGATTAAAAGATATGATAATTCTATTGCAGTTGTGGTAATTCAAGCATATAAATTTCTCTTCAGACCTGACAACCTCTTCATCAGGTAGAGAGCTCTGATGCTTAGAGTACATATTGCATCTCTACTTCAGGGATTGCTTTCTCCTAGGTAAAAAATGTTGAAGCCTGGTGGATCACTGCTTCTTTGTAGATATGCATGCACTCCAGTATTCAGTTCTTGGGTACACATGGAGACAGATGAAGTATGTAGAAGTTAGTCAAACATGCTTTGCTGACCTCTGGCTGGAGCTGGGATTTATCAGTGTGTACAGTTTGTAGTGAAAGTAGGCTGTGACCTTTTGAAATATGCAAATATATTTTGCCATTGTTACTATGTAGAAAGTAAAGCTTTAACTCTATATTCCACATTTCTAGCTGTTCTGACAGAGTTAACCTAGAGATTCTGTATCTTCATAATGAACAATATAATTTTCAAGAAAAGCATTTAAATTAGCATGTAAGCAGCCATTCTAATTATTTCTTTTAAAAAATATTTCTAAATATTTCTAAAAAATATTTTTAATTGCTTATCCTAATTGTGCTACTTTATTATTGTAACGAACTGGGTAAATTCTCCATTGGAGAGGTTTCATTGTAATGTTGATGCTGTTTCTGTTCCATGTGTTCTCCCTCTGTTGCTTGTGTGAATATGCACATGCAGGTATATGCATATAGAGTATTCTGATTTATATAGGCATTCTGATGGAATTCTGTCTCATTGTTGAGCTGTTAGCCTTGATATTGTGTGTGGCTTTTATTTTTATTTTACAAATACCCATCTGGCCACTGAAAACAAGTGTTGATGGATTAGAAAGGTTCAAGGTTCTTGAAGTTTGTCCTGTGAAAAAGACAGGTCAATTTTTACTCTCTGGGCATCTGTCTCTCATAAGCTCATAAATTGTTCTTGAGGCTAGATAGAAAAAATACTGAAGGCAACATCATATTTAAGAGTTTAAAAGTGCTGATTGGAGTGTCTCAGAGTCTAACCTCAGGCAAAAGGTCTTGTGTTCAGTCTTTTTGAGTGATGTAGAGTGGTCCACTGTTAATAATTTAGTGTTGAGACCTACTAAATGAAAAATAGGAGACTCATAACATCAGTATCACTGTTGATTTTTCATAGAAAAGATGAAATAGTTGTATTTGGATGTATGTTTCCATTCTTTACACACTTAACTGTTCTCTAATGTAGCCACTGCATCTGATTTTTTTTCTTAATGAGCAATGTTTTATATCTACAGAACACAGAGTTTGCCCTGCAGGACCTTATGTTCATTTTTAGTTTGCTCTATTTGTGTAGTAAATAAAAAATGAGTAGCATTGCCATTAGCCCTTTNATTAACCTAAAATGCATGGCAACAGAAGGAACCTTTGTTTAAGCAAGGATTTTGATGGCTGTGTAAATCAACATGCATGCTGTAGGCTTAGGTCCAATCTTTGTCAGATGTGAGCATGTTGTACTTCACTCTCCCATTTTAGTAGGTATAAGAGGTGAAATGCAGGATGGATCATCTCCAGATTGTCTCCTGGAGTTCTAAAACTTGTTTGCTTTAATAAATGATAAATATTTTGCATTTTAGAACTTCAGACATCAATTTTGGCAAAGATGTGTAGAGTAAACATTTCTTGTGTAACTTGAAGGATTGTTCAGTGAATTGTTTCCTTAGCAAAACATGACATCAAATGTAGACACAAAAAAGTTTTGAAAACTTATTTTTATTCTTTGGAAATAAGTGTATTTTCTGAAATAGTGTATAGTTCTTATAGATTTTACAGATAAACACATTCTTCTGAGGGTAAATAATTATGTATGTAGTCAGTAGTTGGCATAAGACTATGTTTTTCCAGAAAATGTGAATATCAGAGAGTTGAACAGCTGCTCTAGGATGTGTAGCTCATTCAAAGTTCTAAGAGTGCAGAAGCAGTAGTGAGGAAATGACCATTTTTTTTGAGTGCTATGGTACTGTTTAAAACTTGTCTGGGTTGACTTTCTGTATTGTTGTTCTTCATTATGTTTCCCAGTAAGTACGGATACACCCTTGATGGAACATGATATTTTATAAACTATTTAAATAAGATAGACTCTTTAGAAACTAATATAATTATTCAACTGTACAACTTAATATCCAGCCTATATATGGAATATATAATTAGAATAACACTGAAGGTCAGATTTTAAGTGCTTGTACTCTAGATCCATGAAAAAAAAAAAGATAGTTAGGATCAAAACAGGTATTAAACTCTTAAGCATTTACTGTATCTATGGAAATGGAATGAACTTTGGTAGCAGCTACTGTCTTGCTTACATTTCATGTTCACTAAAATAAAGATTTATGAAAGTGAGCATTTTAAAGTCTTCTTAAGCTTCCTCAGGTCATGTTAACCTAGTTTTCTTGTACTAGTCTGATGCTCAAACAGAGGAGAAGGGAAGAATAATTGGTCAATCACTGTGGCTTTGGAAAACATTGGTTTTGTCCCTGTTGAAGGGGTGGTGTTTTCCTTTCTAATTGCCTCAGAAATGTTACTGTCTGTCCCTGTTTTAGTCTGATCATCTGAGCTCTATTCAGTTTTTTATTTCCAACTGAAGCTCATATACTTTCTACCTCTCATTAAAATATGCTAAAAATTATTCTAAATGAGATACTTGTAAATCAGTAAACACCGTTTTCCATGTGTCAGTGTACCAGCTTTTCCCTTTAAACAGAAAGATGGTGTTTCTGGTTTGGTAGGGAAAATAGAGGAGAAGGGGATTATATTTCCTTCCAATTGAAGATAATTATGTGGTTTTAGTTAAGTTAGGTTATCACATTAGCTATTAAAAAGCGCATCTGTAAAGTGCACATTGCACTTTCCCTGTCGTTTCATTTCCTTAGGTGATAATAGGGAAAAAATTTGTGGAACAGGACTCTCATTTTATTTTGAACTTAATACTCTGAAATTGAGCATGGTTACTGGGAGTTCTGGTATGGGAGGTAAGGAGGTAATGAGACAAATTTCTTGTCCTGAGTTTGGAGATTGTTTTTGTATGCATAAATGTGTATTTCCTTAAGGTATGCAAGAATGTTCCATCTTTGCTATTGTGGTGTATCAAGCATACTGTAAAAAAATCAGAGAAATTTGCCCTGTTTTTTTTGCAAACTAAAATGTCTCAGACATGTTTGTGCTGCTTGTATGACATGCGAAGAAGTTTGAGGTAGCTTCTTTAACATCTGGGCTGAAGAGGGAAAAGAGGACACCAGGTTCCAGTCTTGGCTTCCTATGGAGTCTTCTGGGAGAAGTGTTCACAATGTCTACATAAGGAACTCATCATAAGCAACTTGAATACTTCCTATTGATTAAAGTAACTGGTGTCACAAACAAATCTGTTGGAACAAAGGAGTCAAATGTGTAAGAAATCATGGAGTATCAAGATACTGATTTTAATCCCAATGATGTTTTCTGACTGTTACTTCCATGTGTTGCTCTTTGTATTATGCTTACAAACTGAATAGAAAAAGCTTTCTCTATAATGTAAAAAAATTTGTAATCTAGGTAGGACTTACAAGTCCCATTCTCTCAAACTGAAGCATAGACGTTAACTCCTGTTCAAGGATGCAACAAACTCTGTATCTCTGTTCCCATTTTTAACTTCTTTTTTCATTCCAGTCAGTGAAGAGAAAAGAATATTGGTTGCTGGAAAAGGCCTTATCTGGCTATACCTTAAAGGTAGATCCTAAAACATGTTATAATTTCAGCTGCTTCTTTACTCTTTCCCCAGAAGATTGGACCAAGATTTCTGAATGTTAGGGAAGGTGACTCTCCATCCCTTTTTAAAGCAAGGCACTTGGAAAAGCAAGGATATAACTATTACTTGACATTCATGCTGAGCATGTACCTTCTTGGTTTCATGGAAGTGCTTTTTTTGATGGAACCTAAAAGGAACTTTGTGAAGGCTAATTGTATTTCATTGATAGACCCTTTACTTTGCTACCAGCTCTTGTTACCATACTCCCTATTTTAAAATTATTATTATTGTCATTATTATTTTTTTTTAATGGTTTAACTCTCTCTCAAAAAAAAAAAAAAAAAATCTGGTGGTTGAGTGAGCACAGACAAACTGGTGAAACCTTCTTATACCCACCCCCAGTAGCCATAAGGTTTATTAGCCAAAGTGATGAATAAGAAAATGTGGATTTTGAGTACATTACTTACCCCCTCTTTGCCCTATACTTGCATCTGTAAAATAGAGGCTGAAACACTAAACCACACCAAATGCTGAACCTTAATGCTTGTTGGTAAATCACTTACTATTGCCAAATACACTACAGAAATGCCTTGTTAATGTTACCTAAATTATGTCACTGGTCAAAAAATAGAATCGAATATGTATTGTGCTGCAGAATTTATGGTTCAGCATATTGATTTCCAGCTTGGTGATATTACAACATGCTAAGGTTGGTAGGGATCTGTGATAGCATTGGTGCAATGTTTTATTGTAAATCAAAGGCAAAAACATTTCTGGTCCAAGAATTCCAAAGCATGTTATGTACTTTGCTATATAGAGTTAAATTTCTCTTCCCATGCCCCAAGTAAATTGCAAATTAACGCTAATAAATCACATTGCAGCAGTTGGTAAGAAGTGAAAGTATATTAATAATTAAATAGTTCTTTTCAGCCATCCCTCCCCCCTTCCTTTTTTATGTGGTGATTTTTCTAGACTCAAAATCAGTGTGTCTCATGCAGGCTATCTATAATATATAGTTGTTTCAAATCAGCTTTACTTACTGAGCTTTTTCTAGTAATGGAGCTCTGTCAGCAAAAAGCATATGCACCAGCAAATGATGAACGATGGACTTGTGTCAAATGGAAGCTTGAAAGGTGCTTCTGTAGTTAAATGGATTAGTCTGCACCACAAGTTCAAAACTCCTCAAGTGTAATTGTTTCAGAGAAAAGGTATCCCTGGATTGATAGGGGAGGCTAAGCAATGAGAGCTGGAGGAAGAACTGCTTTATCAGATGTAAGTGAGGGTTTACTAATCCACAAGAAGTAGGCTTTGCTGTTACAAGATTGCTGGCTTGATGCTTCTGCAAGTTTTCTTCTTTTTTTATCATGTGAAATTTGTAAAGGTTTTAATTTATGTCAGTGAAAGACACAGATATTTGGGGATTTTTTTTTTTCATACAAAATTAGCAAGCTTAATTCCATTTATGTGGCCATGTGCAACAGTAATTTCAAAATAATCTGTAACATTTTTCATACACTTTCTAAAAATGTTGCTTCTTGTTTCAGTAATAGTGTTAGCTATGAAACCGACTTAGTCTGCTTATAGTTATTTTGCAGTTTCACAGTGAATAAGGTAATTAGGGATTGCTATATAAATGCAAAAAACCCTGCATATAAATTGTAACTTTATATAAATAGTGTTCTATTACAGTTGCTCATTAAATATTCCATGATTTTTATTGTTAATGTGTAAATCTCTCGGAAGAAAATATTTGCAGGGGAAGAAATGTACATTAGGAATTAAACTTTTGAAATATTTTTCCGGTTTTATTTTTATATATCATTTTGGCTGTACTTAAAATGGGTGTGCCATAAGAGTGTTCAACAAAAGAATAGCTATAAGCAGGGAGGCTTTTACTGCTCCTCAGTCTTTCCGTTGTGCCAGTTTTTCCTTCTCTTCTGCTTCTTTGCAATTGTTATCCTTCATGTGAACTGAAAGGTACTTCAAAACACTGGAAGAAAATAGTCTGAAAGCTTCATGCGTGTTTGCTTCATAGTAAAGAGAAGTGAAGAAGTTGAAGACTTTTTCCACTGACAGGTGTTTGTGTGTCAGAGCAATGAATGCTTTTGATGGCAAACCCACTTGCTTTTCTTCATTGTACTCTTCTTTCTAAATATTAAAAAAAAAAGACAAATTCTGACAACAAAAATTTTCCGAACTGTATAATAGAAAGCTTGCTTTATTTATTTATATTTTATAAAAGGAGATATTTAAATTATTTCAATGGCTATTCACTTTCTTTTTGTATGGGTGAAAAAAACAGCAGTTGAGCAGTGCCTGGAATGGTGAAGGCACTTTTTAGTTGTATCCTCATTATGATACAAAAATATTGTCATCTGATGATTAGTTGGTGCAAAATTTCATTGTATTACAGAGTGCACACCATCCTTTAAAAAATATAAAAGCCCCATCTTACGGAGACTAAAACTTCTAAATAACCACTTCATTTTAAAGATAGTTTTCACATTTTTCAGTCCTCTGCTGTTAGTTTATTAGCATGGCACATGGCTGTCATTTACTTAGTTTATTATCTGGCGAAGGACAGTAATTGAAGATTGTTTTGCAGGTGCTAAATGTTCTGATCTTTGGTTGTTTTCATATGTTAAGCCGTGCAATGCAGTTGCATCATATGGAATTGCATATGCATCAACAGCACAGTCAAATCGACCATTTGGAAGAGATTAAAAACAAGAGTTGAGAAAAATATGACTAAGTAAGCCTGTTCTGTCAAGCATGAGAAAAACTCTTCCTATTTAATATGAAAGAAAAAGTTAACTAAATAAATTAATAACCCATTTGGTTGTAACTAAGTTAATTTTTTCTTTCCAGTAATGGCAGAAGTAATTTGAATGATGGCTAAAAATGTTACAAAAGTGAAGTCTGAACATACATAGACAAATATTTGGCCAAAGTGTTGGGGTGTTCATCCTTGCTTGCTAAATGGATGCTGTGTAAATTCTGCTGCAGACTGAAACTGACTCAGTAGCATAAAGAAGCCTTTTGGAGGGATATTTTTGATCAAACCACAATGGGCAGAAAAAGCAAGTGTATAACTATAGAAAATTGGATTACTTGGAGTGGGAAGTGAGCAGAAAGCACATTTAATCTGAGCTAGTTTTTCTCTTTTACCTCAAAGCAATTTCAATATGTATGATCTAGTTTTCACTATCTAGCTTTTGTGGATAACTGTGAAAAATAGTTTCACATTATCTTTATGGGTAAATGAAGTAGTATATCAGAATTTTTGGAACTCTTCACTTTTCTATATAATATATCTAGAGGGCTGTTTTACAATATGCTTCCTTCCAAGCCTGATAAAAGTTTTCTGAAGGTCAGGATTTTGTTATTATCTTTTTATTTATGTCACTTAATGCAAAAGAATTCACTAATAGGACATTTAAAATGGATTGCTAAGTAATGTGTCTGCCTTATTACCACTGACTCCTGAAATAACAAGACTTCAGAAAGTCTCAACATAAAATATTGCACCCATTAGGCCCTGCAGGTGCAGGCGAGTGAGGAGTGTGCTGCTGGATCCTTTGAGTCATGGGGAAGGGAGCAGACATTTCCCAGCCTGGTCCTGAGGACAGAGCTGCAGCAGCAGGCACATCCCTTCTGTGATGGGCTCAGCCAGCCTGCAGGCCTGGCACAGGGGCTCCATGTGTGGGCTGCAGCTGGGGAGTAGCAGGAAAAAGTCTGGTTCATTTGACTCTAGAGAATGCTCAAGCCCCAAGAGTTTTGAAGAAGAGCCTGGGAGGACAAGTTAGGTGACAGGGCACCTGGACAATGGACATGGTGACTGGTGAGAATGCACAGACTGGCTCCACAGAACCTGTTGTCATAAAGGTGAGTCTTGCATCATGACTATAGCTGCTGTATTGTTGCTGGCCTTTGTACTTTTTTCCTTTTTCTTCACCCCAAAAACTTGAATCAAATCTCTTGTAGAAATAACACAACTACAGGAAGGTGCAAACAGGATTGTCCTCTCTGTTACATTGCATAATAGCAATAGAAGTATAAATTTTAAAAATGAAGTAGAAGATACTGGGTGATGTGTAAATGTAAATTGTGACCAGGCTTCAGCATTGACACAGTTGCTGTATATTTTTAACTACCACCCGTGCAGCAGTGGTATATGTGGGACCAGGAGTGCTGCTTGGAAGCTGAGGTAGCCCAGCAAATGGAGTTGGAGTGGAAAATAGGAAGATCTGAGTGGCCAAAGTGCTACGTAAGTGCTAAGAGATTATGAGAACCCTTGCCTGTGAGACGGGAGATTTTAACCTCCTCTGTCCTCCTTAGTGCTCTCTTCAAAAAAAAAAAAAAAAAGGTAAAAAAGTGTGACCTGAAGTTGTGAAGTCACACTGCCTTTGTCTCATGTGGAACTATACTTTGCACTATTTCCAGTGTTTTCAGAAGTGGACTGTTTTCTGCCCGCCCCTGTAGCTTCCTCTCTATGTTAAAGCTATAAACCAGGGATATGCCTGAGTAGAGCCAGTCACAGATGCTCTGCCAGCATGTGACTGGTGTGCTTGAGCTTTATCATTCCTGCTAACTGACCCTTTCACTAAAAGTTTAATAGGGGATAAATTCACATGTGAATTCATAATCCCCTCAGTTGTGCCAGAAGGATTCCTTAACAAGCAGGCAACAAAGAGAATCTTATACAGCTGGATTTTTTATTCCTCCTCCTCTTCTTTCTCTTTCCAAATTTATTGGGTAGACTACTTCAAGGATGTGTCTTTAACTGTCATCCCAATATTTATTTGTGCATAACCTAAACAAACAAAGGCAATATATTCAGTGTGGCTTTCAGAGCAACTCTATGCATGGAATTGAAAACATTTTTGGGCTTTTAAGTGCAATAGGTGGAAATACTATATTCTTCCAAATATTTATTATTTAGTATTTATTCTTACTCATTGTAATGTAAAAATAGTGCTTTCCTGGCATGTATCTCTTGGAACTTAAATGAAATGTTTATTTTGCCACATTAGTTCATGGAGCTCTTTTGTTTTTTCGGAATTCTGGATATTGTTTGCTATTCTTACCTACAAACGCCCATAAATGCAGATATTGTGAATTTTTTTTAGTATAAATCACTTCTAATCAACTTGGTTACTGTTATTTTGATTTTGAGAAAAGAAATTGTTTCTCCTAATGTTCTGTTAAAGTGCCTTTAAAATGATGATATCATCACTACTACATTTAAAAGCTTCAGGGTTGTAACATTTATTGAGCAGTGCTCATGGAAAGAATATAAAGGATGTCTGGAGACTTTCTACTTTTATAAAAAGGACACTGCTTTTTGTGGCCTGTGTGTAATAATGTTTAATTTTTAAAATTTTATATTCTATTTCTGGCATGGAAAACAAGGAAATATGCATCATCTCTTTATAGCACTTGGTTTTTTGAACCAAAACCTACTGGTGTGTGCTAGCTTGAATGAAATGTCTTTCAAAGCTCTTATTCCAGAGCCCTAGCTTTTCATAATTTCATTGTATATGCAACCAAGGTTGCACAGAGATGTTTCTTCTGGTTAAACTGTTCCTCTCCAATCAGTAGGCAACTGCTTTTAGGGAATATTTTTTTGCTGTGAGACCTGTCACATTCTAGAGGTCTCTGTAACTTTAGAACTTGGCATTTCCTCAGTGGAACCCATAAAAGGTGGCTTTGTTTTGTTAAACTTTAAGAGAAGAAGGGTGCAGATGCCTTTGGCAGGAAGAAATCCAGTGTGAGTATAGAATCCTAAGGGAAGGGGGGAATGTGTACGTGGTGTGTGTGTGGATGTGATACAGGTTGTGGGATCAAGAAAGCTGCATGGAGTTTTGGAGGTTAATAGTGAGGTGTTGCTCACAGGGTCTGCTTCTGACTAGTTGTGGGTTTTCTTTTTTGTTTGATTCTTTTTCTTGTGAAAGTAATTTGAGAAATTGTGCACTGCAATATTTAACTTCTGAAATATACAAAGGAGGTGTTATCTTTCAAAAATTCAGCAACAAATTTCTCTTCCCTTTGCTCTGCTTGTTCTTCCCCCCTCACCTCAAGTGAAACTGTTTTAAGGACTGAGGATAAGTAAAATAGTTTCCCCCTTAGTACTTTGGAGTTGCAACATCCTTAATTTGGAAGGAGCCTTTTTGTATCTAGTGAGGATTGTTCTGAGGTCTGAAAAAAAATTAATCAAATTTGGGCAGCTGATAACGGAATGTTTTGACACCTGTTATTAATGTCTTTGAACACCTGTATGGTTACAGGGTATGTTATCCAACCTCAGAAAGCTTTAGATTCAGACAGGTCATAGTAGCATTCAGATACTGGTTGAAGATGGTAAAAAGAAGACTGAGATGAAAACATGTTGTTTTTTTTTTTTTAATTAATTTTTAAATTTTTGTATTTATTTATTAATTATTTTAATTTTCTTTTTAGCACTGTGACTAAGTGTTCATAATCATTCAGTATTTGGGACCAAGTAAGGGGTTCATCTCAGTGAAACTTTAGAAAATAGAGACAGTCCTGGGACACTTTTGACTTCAGTTCCAAACTGCTCTATTCTCTTTATTGTTTAGGAAAAATTAACACCAGTTTAAGAGAGCTGCATGCCCTAAAATACTGCATTTTAGTTGACTGAAGAGCACTTGCTTCAGAAAAGCAGCTTTGGCAAGCTTGTAGTGTGGATCTCTTTGCAGATCAGAATTAGGCAGCAAATGCACCTGCAGTGTCCTGCCAGTCACTGAAAAAAATACATAAGGGCTTTGTCTGAAACTTAGTTTTGATCCTATACTCATGTTGATTTCAAAATACTTCCTTATTTTTTTTCTTTATCTAGTACAGTAAATAGGAAGACATGTAGGTATACCTTTTTGTAAAGGTATCATTTTCATTCTGAGATTTTAAATTATATATGGGCTTTCAGTATAAAGTAATATCAGCAGTTTGGGTGATCATTTATGAGAGTGATTGTTACAACGGTAGTTTATACAGTTTTCTTAAATTATAAGAATTTTCCAATTCTGGGTGCAGCTTCAGTGCAAATTGTAGAGCAGTATCTTAAACTGCATGGAGGAGATGATTAAAATCTTCCCCCAGAAATTAGTACCACTGAATTTTTCATAGTATCTCGAAGTTCCCAGAGGTTTGCATTGATGGGTATGAGAATTATCAGTCCTACAAATACCATTGAAATTGTAGATTTACAAGAAATTTAGTTCTTAATTCTTATTTCCTAAGTTAAGGAAGAATATTTTTCCAGGAATAGGTGGGAAAAAAAATCATCTTTCTTTTCACGCTCTGAAGTAGGATGTGTGATTACTGGTTTTTAGCCCACCTGCCCCAGCATGATTGGAGGACACAACCCAGTATCTTGTTGCTTCCCAAAGACTCTGTACCCTGGAGGCTGGGTGCTGGAATTGCACAGCAGTAAACAGTTGGAGGAGAATAATGGAGTATGTGAAAGGGCTTCCCCTGGAAGGGAAGGCTTGGGATCCTCCAGGACTAGGAGCTGTGGGATCTGGTTCGACTCGGTAAACACTGCTTGTGGGGTGTAGTGATAAACTTTCAGCATGTGTTATTTCAGCAGGATATCTGATGCCTTCCTGTGTTCTGCTGGAACTGCTGCTGCTCATTTTCCCTTGGGTAGATCAGACATAACTGAGACTGCATCTATGGTAGTGGTTTTATTTGGCAGCAATGAAATTTGAAAGCACATCCTCCAGAAGTCCCTGCTTGCTGATCACTGATCTGTTCCACAAGCTGGTTTAAGCACGTGAGGACTAGACTCTTTTTGGAGAAAACTAGGCTAAACTGAAAGCTGGATTCTAGGTTTGCACAAAGTAAGCATTAACCTCCAGTGAAGTCATAATGATTGAGACCTTTGAATATCTTCAAACCAGGTGTGTAATGGCCTTGATACTCTTACCATGCTTTTTGGGGAGAGGATTTAGTAGGAGATGAATAAAGGAGTATCTTGACAGATTACTGGACATGTAAAGACAATGACAGCTTTCTGTTTCTGACACCTAAGTTGTATTTAGGCCAGAATTGCTTTGTTGCTGTGGTGGGCAGCACATTGCAGCTTGTTGTTCAATAACTGCTACAAGTATACGTACATAAATATATGTATTCTCAGCCCTAGTGGGGCCACATCTGGAATACTATGTCCAGTTCTGGGTACAAAAAACACAAGGAGCTTCTGGAGAGGGTCCAGCAGAGGCCACAAAGATGAGACTGGAGCATCTCTCTGAGGAGAGACTGAGAGAGCTGGGCCTGTTTAGTCTGAAAAAGAGAAGACTGAGGGGGAATCTCATCAATCCGTACAAACATCTCAAAGGTGAGTGTCAGGGGGATGCTGCCAGACTCTTTCCAGTGGTGCCCAGAATCAAGACAAGGAACAATGGCTGTAAACTAAAACACAAGAAATTCCACCTCAACATCGGGAAGAACTTCTTTACATTGAGGGTGGCACAGCAGTGGAACAGGCTGCCCAGGGAGGCAGTAATGCCTGCTATGCCACAAGATCTTGACACATTTTTAGCTAGCAGTCACTTCATCAGTACTCAATTCATGCACCTCTGAAAAGCGACAAACAAATTAAAAATTCTAAACCAGCTAGAAAAGAAACCAAATTAATTTAACTACATCTTCTCAAGCTTTCTCCTTCAGTGATGAAATTGATTGCAATTTTTACAAAACTACAGGAGCATTCTTTCAAAATGTAAATATCTTTGTCATTGCCATCTGTGTGTTTTAGGGTGTGTTAAAACTCTTTTTTTGCACCATAT
>VZTT01037977.1:36565-79496 GCA_013400855.1 Buphagus erythrorhynchus | reverse complement strand
CAATGATTTTGAAATTGCTCAGGATGATATGGAAGGTGGAAGAGCTTGCTAGGAGCAGTATAGCTGCTGTCCCTGATGTAATTCTGTTTCTCCATAGGTCTCTATAACCTTTCTGAGATCAGCTGCCAATGTTCCAGGAGTCCTAGGCCAGCCAGCTCTGGATCACACACCTGACAAAACTGATAAATTGTGGAACACACCTATAGCAATGCCCATCATTGCTGTAGCTCTGTCTTAAAATGAGAGAATTTTGTTTGATCTTTGGTTCACAAGCTGTATGCACACTCCTTACTACAGCCAAGAAACTGATTCCTGACTTGTGGGAATGGTGCAAATACCACCAGTATATGANAGAGACCAAGGCTGAATATTTGTAGTGTAATTACATAAACATATCCATACAATGAAGAAAAATCATTAAAGAGCAAAATGCTGTAAAAATAATAGAACTGACAGATCCTGGTCACTTTCAGAATAAAACAGTGACTTTTGTGTCCTAAATGAAAGTGATTGCTCCAAAGGAACGTCCCATCCCATAACCTGAACAGCATTTACAATTGAGGCTGTGGTGAAAACAGAATTTTTTCTCAAACCAGTGTCACAGCTTCTTTATTTCATGCTTTGTGGAATTCTAACAATTAAGATTTTTGTATTAACTATCCTCATGCCTTCCTCAGCTGTGATTCAGTAACAGAACACTCTGTCCCATGAGTGTATTTGACTCATCACATGAAGCTCAATATGTTTATTTAAGGATGGTGGTGCTTTAGAACAAGCTGTTTAACACAGGATGATGGCACCTAACCAGAAAAGACACCAAGAGACCTTCAAGCAGGTTGTATCAAGAAATTTGAGGAACATAAGAGTTTGAAATAATAATCTACATGAAACCGGAC
Source organism: Buphagus erythrorhynchus (assembly GCA_013400855.1). NCBI lineage: Eukaryota > Metazoa > Chordata > Aves > Passeriformes > Sturnidae > Buphagus > Buphagus erythrorhynchus. The sequence goes on along the minus strand of VZTT01037977.1, from coordinate 78,600 downwards.
TTTTAAAAAATCCTTTTACAACTTCAATATTCTATAAAATATTTCCATCATGATTTCAACAGTTTAGCCTGGAAAATGCATATTGGCTAATGGTGATAAACAGAGAGCTGGAAGATTTGATTTTAATTTCAAATTTGACATGCTTTTCTCCAGACTAGTGGCTTGACTCACTTGAAATACCAGAGATGAATTTTATTATGTTTTTTGCAAAAACCTGGTTAGGATCATATACTTTTTTCTGTCATCATACATTTTATATCAGCTAACATAATGCAAAGAGGTTTCATCTTTTCTTAGATACATCACACTGCTTTACCAATAAACAAGCCCATTTACACACAAGTGGGATATGCTGTTGGTTTGAGCAACAATATAATTTGGTTTTATTTCACTTACAAAAGAGTTTTTCAACACAAAACTTCATCAAAATGTCTCCAGAGATGACACTAGAGAAAGTGTTTCTTAATAAGCAGCATTTACAGTTACTGCTTGGCTGGTTTTCATTTACCCTCACCCTACCTCCTGCTTTCCTTGACAGTTATAGATAATAGTGGAATTATTAAGGCCAAGAAATAGAAATTCTTATTTCTCAGGAAAATTGATGATAGAAATTTGTGGAATAAGCAGAATGATAATAAGAATATCATCATAAGAATGGCATTTTGAACATAATGAAAATTTTAACAGTCAATCCCATCCCAGAAATTTCTATCTCAAACTCCACCTGATACTGAACAATGAGCTTAGTCCCCCAATCACAGTGGCTGTCACTGCAGTCAATCACTCAGACCAGCAGGGTCTACGCTGTATTTTATATATTTCTACTTTATTCTTTGCATAAGTCCCTGGTGTTTACAACAGTCACTTATATAGTGGTTCCTCAGCCTCAGCCTGCAAGCCTGGCTGCAGTCATCTCTACCCTACCTCCATCTCTCATTCATACCCCTTGTTACAGAATTTTTAATTTATTTTTACTCTGATCCCAACTCTTAGCTATTGCTGTAGAAGGGTCCTGTCTCTGCCCTCATCTGCCAAACTGTCTTAATTCCAAATTGTCAGACACCTCCAGTGACCAGTCCTCTCACACACAGCAGAGCAGTTGGCAAGGATCACCACCACACTGTGCAGAAATGCAACTTCCTCAACAGATGTATGCATTTATTCTTAGCCCTCATTTCAAAATAGCACTTTGAGAAGACACAGAGAGATATATCAAGTGTTCATTCTGTGATAGGTCATGCATACAATCCTGCTGAAAGTTATAGTTGTTGTAAATTATGAAAAGCTGCAGTCTAGGATCTCATAACTGGGTGGCTGAGATAATAGTAAGAATATACATACTAATGATGATGAAGCAGTTGTCCGTGGAAAAGCTGATTTAGAGAATATTCAGTTTTATCTTTCTGACAGCTCACATGGGAGCACATACAGTATTCATTTCTTTCCATTCCAAATTAGAATATTGTTTAAAGATAAGGGGCAGTATCATCTCACTTGTGTGACCTACTTATTTTATTTCATGCTTTTCAATCTTTAGCAAGAATTGTTTAGAGACAGGGTAAAATTCAACTCACAGAAATATAGAATTGCAGTAATTCCATTTGAACAAACAAGATTTATTACAATTTTACACCAGAGTAACTGAGATCAGATTGTGACCTATAGCAAATGTGTTTCCAGATTTCTCCCTTATCCAAACATGAGAAGAATATGAAGGACAAAGCATTGAATTTTTTGCTCAAGTAGCATTCTAGCTGAATCATATGTGTATACTGGGTTGTATTAAAGAATTAATACTAATTTATAGTAGCATAACTTTACTGCAATTTGATCATTCATGCCTGAGACAGTTTGGGCAATAGAACCCAGAATTCCAACACAATCCTCACAAAAGCATTAACATGACATACCATGTTTTTACCTTGGAATGTTTTAGACTACAGTATCTTGTGCCCCACACCAGCCACCCAAATATTCCTTACTCTGCTATATCAGAGATTTATTCTTTAAGATGTATCAGAAATAACAGTTTTAATTAATTTTGCACAAGTGATTTAAATTCTTGAGCAGAAGTTCAAGACATTAAAAATCTGAAGTATTTAAGCCCTAGTATTCTCTTTCTGAATTTCTTATTCACCACTACTGACATATTTGGGCTGATTTCTGCTAAGATCAGGTAAAAAAAACTTTACTGCACCATATGGAATTGAAAACTCAGGAAGAATTTTTTAAAAAGCAGATCTTAAGACTTACTGGCCAAAGAAGAGTTGAAATAAAGTTATTTGCCACTTGAAATATGGAGTGTAAGCCTGTAGCTTTTCTGCAACAGATACATAGGGATTCAGACTATCACAGAATGCTGTTTGTGAGAGCACAAATAATTGCTTAGATTACTGTACTAGACTGGATCTTCTACTGGTGCATCTTACAGCCTAAGGCTCACTCCTCCTAAGGACACCAAGATAATAAAGCTAAGACAAAAGAACCTGTGTTCCTATTTAGCTCACACTGCATCAGTAGAACCAGAGCAACTTCCAGGATGAGATGTTAAAGATATTCATTTATTTTTAGAGTTTGTCACATTCCCCATCATCATCTCAAGCCACAATGCGTGGATGTAGAAAATAAGATACCTGAAACACAAAATGCTGAGACATCCTTCAGCTCCTCAGAATCTGATTCATAGCTTGACCAACATGCCACAAATGAATGCTAAGAACATGTCTCAGTCCATTTGTCATCCCCTTGATACAGAGCTTGAACTTCAGTCAGCAACAGGAAATTGATTGCATTTTAAATACCAGAAGGAAGCTTTTTGTAAGCAAACACACTGATATGAAAAGCCTTTTATTTTCACTCAGATTTGCATAAATTCATTAAAACTGCTGAGAAATAAATTAAACCTTCTCCAGATTATCTTTTAAAGACCTTGGTACAATCATGGACTAAAAATATTTCAGTGAGAATACAGCTACACAATAAAAGTTAAGAAAATATGTGTATAAGAAACAAGATACAGAACCTATTCACTTTTCTCATTAAAAGTATTTGCTTCTGAAAATTCTAACAAATCCAATTGCTCGAGGAACAGCTACTGCAGAGACTGACACCTTCCTCTGAGATCAGGATATTACTTGAAAGTTATTTGCCAGACTAAAGAATGAAGGCAAAGCACAGCAGAATGAATAAATGCAGAAGTATTGTGTGTGTTTATAATGAAAGCCTCATCAAATAAAAGCACCTGGTTGCATATCCCATAAGTAAAAGTAATGGAGAGAGAATTTCCAGTCACTCTCAAGATTATCATATATTATCCTGTACAGTGTATACCAAAACATCAATAAGTATATTTGTTGATATGTTTCACTTCCAGTTACTGAGGACTGAGTTACCTGAGATTTGGGAAGGATTTCTGAAAGATCAACCTGGAGAACTGTTACCAAGCCAGCCTGATTTCTGTCCCTGAGAGCACATCTCTGAGCCCACAGCCAGTGTGATGACTGGGAACTGGAATCGACCTGTAAAGGGTAAGTCATGCCTGACCAATCTGCTTTCCTTGCATGATAAAATGACTGAACTTTTGTAGCCGCAGAGAGCAGGTCTTTATCTCAAAATTTTTCCCAAATTTAGTGAAGCTTTCAGTGCTATTGCCCCACTACCCCTGTCTTTAAATTAGGCTGCCATGGTCCACCTGGCTGGGCAGCCAAACAGGTGAAAAACTGGAAGGAAGATTGGGTTTAGAGGGGAAGGAGATTCAGTGGCTCCTGCTCCACCTGGATGGTGGCAACAAGAGCAGGACCACAGGGCTCAGGTTTTTCCCATTTTATATCTTTATCTCTTCCACTGTAACTGGAGAAAGGCATGGCTACAAGATGGCACTTGAAGCTTGCAGATGACACCTATGGAACAAAACAAGAGAAGCTGCTTAAATATATTCATCAAATCTAGGAAGCTCTGTTTGCCCTCTTATTCCTCTGTATCCTGCCACAAATAAAACTAAGGCTGATGGAAGAATCAAAATTCCAATACGTGTCCTTTGATCACATTGCTTGGAAAGTGTTTTCCTAAAATCAATATTTTTTTGTTGTTTCTGCTCTTCCCTGGTATATATTTCGTTTTCTAAATTCCAGCTAGGAAACTAGGCACTATTTCAATTAAGATGCTTTACAAAAAAAGACTCCAACTTGTGAATAAATTACTGAAAAAGACCAAAATAATTAAACTCCATACAGAGTTTAAAATTCAGTTATCCAGTTATTATGACTTCTTTCCATGGGTTAAAAAAAAAAAAAACAAAAAACCAAAAAAACTCAACAAAAAAAATTGAACTAACAGCTTGAGTCAAAACAATTATGACCAATTTATATGTTGGTCATAATCAAACCAAAATTACAAAGCAGAATTAAAAACAGAGAATACCAGCACTAATTGTCTGTATTCTTTAAAATGTAGAAGAAAATTGCACTGAACCAGCCGATTTCTCTAGTCAGAGGTAGGAGAAATAAAACATGGGAATAAATCAACAACAGATTTTTATCCAGAGATATTTTTCACATTAAAAATGTGAGTCTTTATAAAGACTTGGCATAAAACTTCCTATAAGAGAAAATGCCATCTCCTCATACATATTGAAAAAACCCCATAGGGGTAAATGTATGAGAAAAGTCTCATAATTGAGATCCCACAATGAAAATGGAAATTATATTCAACAGAGTCAGCTGAAGAAAAGCTTTCATTTGGACAGGCTGATGTGATTGATCCAAGTGATTAAAAAAATGACAACCACAACACCGGGTTCCTCTGAATCCTATACATGCCATACATTATCTGCTCACAAATACATGGTACCTACTTAACACATAAAAAAACAGGTGAGATTTTACATCCTCATACTTTGGCTACACAAAAAGATCGTAGTTCACAAATAACAAGTGCAAAGCTACACACAGTGTTTTAACCCTTGCATTCCCGCCTGATGAGCCTGAGCCTCTCAGCCTCCTTGGCCATGTCCCAACACACTCCCAGGGCTGTCAGGCCTGACTGCTGCATCCTGCCAGCAATCACAGCCACAAAAGGAACAAGCTGATTGTAGCAAAGTCCTGGTTATCACGCCTGGACCTCAGAATTCTGCTAATTTCACAGTGCTTTGTCAGAGCTGGTAGTTCTCCAAACAGCAGGGTTTCCTACATGCAGCTGCTTGTTGAAATCATTTGGTGTCACTAAAAACTGGGATCCAAATTTCTTCTTCAAAGAACATAGATTCTGAGGTGAGAAAAATACTATTGATAGAGAACGTTCAGGAATACCAATGTGATCATTTCTTTCCTGGTGCCTTTTCCTTTAAGCTAGGTAAATTTCTATGGAAATTATCCTTTATGAAAAAGAAAAATTAAATATATGTGTATGCACATAGGGACACACTCCCCTTTTATTGAGTGCTATTCAGAATCATCAGAAAAATACACCCCAGGAGGAAGTCCACTATATTGATGCTGCCAGAGAACTGTATCCAAAATAAGAAACTTATATTGGATTATAGGATAATCCAGTTATATTGTATAGTACATATTATTATGGCTACATTGGATACACACCTATTAAAATATAAGATATGAGCAGAAGAACCAAATTCATAAATATAGAATTTCATCTTTTTCCTATGAATAATGTTGAAGATGGCAGTAGCAAATACAAACATAATTTTGAATAACAGATGCCAATTTGGATTTTTTAACTCCCAGTCAAATAAATTATGTTAAAGCCCTTCAGTGGATTGAGTCAAGTTTCCCATGTCAGTTTTTAAACAAGTTTGATTTAAACCATAAGCAGTGAGGTGGATTCTGCCTACAGGAAGAACTCATTTCTTAGGATCTGCCCTGGGATCCGTGGTCCCTGCTGTCAAGGTGCCCATCAGGTGTCTGGGCAGCACTAAGGTCTGTGCTGGATCACTGAGAGGTGTAAGGAGTGCACACACAGCAGCCACAACCCCAAAGGCTGCCTGGTTTGCACAGAGGAGCCCAGTGGTCTCTCCCTGGGATGGCTGCACACGAGGCAGCCTGGAAGGATCTGAATTCCTCACATCCTTGGAGGCAGAGCCATATGTCAAATACACAGGCAGGCTTGTCTTGTCATATCTTTACATCATATGACAGGATCTACAGAGCTCAGGAGGGCACAACAAGCAGCTGAACTAACTTTGCCAGATAAAAAGCTGTGCACAGCCTTCACTTAAGGGACTGCCTAATACAATAATGGGATTTTAGGTTCTGCTCAATGTGCCACATTAAGTGAGCTCTCAAAGCAGTTCATGATGAAGGAAAACAAACACACCAGTATTTACATGGCTGTGAGGGACAGTGGAGACAGACATTGATTTAGTACTCCTAAAACAACAGCTGTAGGTACTTTGACCTAAGCAAAGCAAACTACAAACAAGAAAACAATTGTCTTTTTTTCTGATAAATACTTTCGAGGATATTTGAGCAACAATGGATAAAAATTTCTATTACTCTTTCTGAACAAACAATTCCTTTTCTTTCTGTAGAAAACACCCAAAGTGGCTCCTCTTACTGCAGGTCCTTTGGAGGAGACTGTGTTGGGGAACAATGCTACAGGTTGTGCTCATTGCATCTCAGGAAACACCAGCTCTTTTAACATAAAAATTATGGTCAGTATTTAACAGTAAAATGTATCAAAAGTAAATCAGGATCAGATCAAAAGGAAAGGAATTTTGCTAACACACATATACAAGCAGCAGCAATCTTTCTTACCAAGATATCACTGAAAAGATCTGGTATGACAAAAGTTTAACATATTTATAGTAACTTGGATATAACTAACTAATAAATTACAAATTTCATTTTATTAAATGATTCAGTTATTCCATTACTTCAAGACAAACATTATCCTTGTAATTGCTGTGTTGGATCAGATGGCTTGTGCTTCATTGTCCTATCTATCAACTTATTTATGGAAGCTGTTATCATACACTAAAATAATTTTACTGAATAAGATGTTATGAGGTCCCAGAAGATTTTTTACTATAAGATGTAGAAATTAGGAAAAGCTGTGCATACCAAAAAACTCAGAGAGAAAAAAAAAAAAAGGCAAAAAAAAAAAGAAAACGCACATTAAAAATAAGAAAAAACTTACTAAATAGGAAGACAGTCATGCAGCATTACCAAATCTTTGATCAGTTATATTTTCCCTAAACAAATTCCTGATAACTCATGTTATCACCCTAATAAAACAGCATATGATAAGCATTTAGAGCTGCATGTTCTATTAATAGATATAAATACTAGAGCTGATCGTCTGTGGCTTCCTAATAGTATGGTAAAATTTATCAGTGAGCATCAATTATATTTTCCCTTCAGCTAAAATTGGGTTAAAGTAATAAATACAAGTGTCATGAATGTTGGGGGGTTGGGATATTTGTCTGAGTGTCTATGTTGCCTTTGTAGGCTGATGGATTAAAATTCTCAGGGTTAGGTCTAATTTGGTTTACCATAAAACAGAATACTTGGAAATTAACTGGCTGGAATGGCACTGAAATAATGCTAAAGCTATTGGATTATTATTCAAGAAGCAGAAGGGCTGATACTAAATTTCAGTGTCATTATTGCCTACTTTTGGTTTTTTTTTCTTTTCTCCATTTCCTTACTTCTGTCCCAGAGGTGGAGGGGACAGGAGTAAGACAGAGAAATAATTTTAAACTACAGCCATGAATTTGTATCAAAACAGAAAATATAGTGTGCATTGGATTTTCCATATGTTTTAGGACATAGATTTTACACAACTTCACTGGACTGGAGGGATTCCACCAGTGCAGCTTTAATTCCAATGGAAAAATTCTAACAAAATTGGAACCCCACTGTAATATGTAACTATATCAACAAAAACCAAGAGGTTTTGATATAAACTTTTAAAACATGTACTAGTTAGAAAGACTGCTGATCCTTGTGAGCAGTTTTCTGCATTCTGCTGAAAAAATTTATGGTTAACTGTTCCTTTCACCTGCTGAAAGCAAAATGTGCTTCCTTAATTAAGAAGCAAACAAAAATTGCAATTACACCCCTTTACATCACCTCAAAATATTATCAGTATCTCAGAAAAAGGCTCAAGAGGTACTCATCCTCATTCTTTGAGTTCTCTGCTTTTAGGACAGCATATTTTTCATACTAAACATTTCCAGCTACAGAATGGGATTTCTTAGTGGCATACTCTTCTTCACCTCTCCAAAACAAATTCAGAGCTGCTTCCCTGACTGCCTCTATTCATACTCCATCAGCTCTTGAGCTTGTCTTGACCTATTCATTCCTTGCTACATAAATGTGTCACAGTCTCATTTTTCTGTATGTTTAAGGAGGAACAAATTTAACACCTCCATGAACAGGTAGAAAATGAGGTCTTAGCAGCTGAAGGCAGAGGGAACTGTGTGTGGCCTAAGGACTGCTATGCTGCTGACACAGCAGGCATTTATATCTTTTAGTGTGCCACTGTTAAGGCTTTTCTGCAATCAAATTATCAGTGACAATGAAGGAGGGAAGCTAATGGACTGCAGTGTATAAACATATACAGGATCACGTCTTAAATCAAAACTAGAATGAATACATTAAAAAAATCTGTTCAGATTTCGACCTGAAATAGACTTTAAATTCGTTCTACAGTAGGATTCTCCTGGTACTTAGATATTATTACATAATTCATTCTAGTGTTACAAAAAAGGCTTTTATAGAGGAAAATAAGCATTTCCAAATTCATCATATTTTGGAGGTGTGGAAAGGGTGAGAAATAAATCTGCTTCAGGGTGGATTTAGTATGTGCATCTTCAATAGACATATCTAAAATATTAATTTGCAGCAAATAAAGATTTCCACACAAAACAGGAAAATTTTCTTCAGTGCAAGAATTAAATGTTATACAATTAGTGCAGTACCTCCATTTAAGATTTTTAGGTAGACCAGAATATTTCCTTGTTTGGAACTGTAGGCATGAATTGGCAACTGTGAAGATCTTATTTAATAACTTCTGAATTACTCTCATGATAATAGCCCAACTGTTATTAACTGTACGCAGCTCTAACTGCTGCTTTGCCCTGGAAGATGAAGGCAAGAAAGAAGTTTGACATAATTCTGCCTTTTACCCTTCACTAACAGGAATAGGTTAGATATACTTCATTAAAGACTCCACTGCAAGCAAAATTTGTCCATGGCTCAACATAATAGAGGGGTGGTGGTGGGGAGTAGGAGTATATGTGGATTCCATTTATTTTGTTTTTAAAGTCTACTAGGAGAGAAGATAGCTGCTTCAAAGGCAAATGTTCACGAAGGACACAAAAATATAGAAGGAAAATGTCCAAAGATAGGCTTTGGAGCAAAAAAAACGTATTCACCAGTGTTGTCTCAGAGATTAGGACGAGGTACTTCAGGCTTGAAAAAAATATCAACTTCATTTTGGGATGCTAATTATTTTTAAGTGTTTTCAATCCAGAATTGTGAAACCTGGAAGAATTTCTCCCCTGTGTTAGTTCTGATTTCTATCATCTGAGCAAGGCTGAACAACTTCTGTTCAGTGGAAAATTAGTTTGGGAGCCAGAGGGGAAAGAAATAAAATCCCCAAGAATTAAAAGAACAGGGTTTACTGCTGAAGCCTAAGGCTGTGACATGAAATATATCACAAAACTGTTTACCTGTAAAATTCTGATTTAGATTTACATTTTCCTCTTACATTTGCTAGATTTATTCTTTGGATCACTAATTATTTTATCCACACTTGCTTGTCTTTACCCCATGCCTCTGTTTTTTTTTTTAGAAAGTGAACAAAAAAAGAAACAACTGGAAAATAATGTAACAATGTTAAACATGAAATAACATTAAGAAGACAATTTATGGCAGCACTTTGGAATAACTGCCTTATTCATAAATACAATTTCCCATGTTGTTTGTTCCCTTGATGGATAACTGGAAAAATGAAACAGCTGCTCAAGAGCACCATGGTCCACTAAAGCACAATGAGCTTGTAGGAAAGAAATCTCATTTCAGGTATTCCTGTAACACACTGTCTTCTAATACTGGCCATGACCTTTACCTGCAGCAAATCGATGCTGCAGGTTCTCCCCAGGTCTGTCTTGCAAGATTTGATTTTAAACCTGTACTGGGGCAGCCTCACATTGTTTGTTCACAAAGGACCAAGCTCAACAAGTTTTGATATCTTGTGGGACTGTCAAGGTGCTGCAGTACTACAGAGCAGTACAATAACATTTATTTGTGTGGGTATAAATACATACAGCCACCAGTATTTTATACTCATTTTATTTGAGTAACAACTCGGGAAGGAAGCAAAAAACTGCATCTCTGAGGGTGCAATTGTTTAGCTTTAGAGACATATGGATGTCTGGAGAAAACCACAACTCAACTACAATATTTAAAAATAACTTTGATAAAGTCCCTTATTTTGATAAAATCTCTGTAATGATCACACACAGTGTTAATTTCCTTGTTCTCATATTAACAATGAGAAAAATTGTTACTACATTCTTTGTATTGTTATTGTTATTACATGTGATATGGAGAAAAACTCCATTTCCAGAGAGGAAAAACTTCCAAGCTCACTCATTCATCTCTTCCCACGTGACAAAAATAAAAGCAGCAGTCCATTACTGTGCAAAATCCAGAAACCCTTAACTGTATGCTCTTCACAAACTATTTACATAGCTTCATTTTCTGTTACTTTCCTTCTTTCAATTTGTAAAAGAAGTTTAAAATTTTAAATGAAAATAATAAAATCAGTTTAGTTTTCTATTTTGAGAATAATACTAAGATTTGTCTTTAATTTATTACTCTGTTTGAGTACAGAGCATCATAGAGTTATTTCAGCTGCCTAAAATTAATGACCCAACATCAGAATTGAAGGAGACAGTAAAAAAATTTAATGTTCTGAATCAAGGTTTTGAGACTTACCTGTCTCAAAACAAAAAACTTGGGAAGAAATATAAACACTGGATTTGAACTAAGTTGTCTGTCTCAGGTGGCAAATGATGTATTAGTGCCAGCCTGTACCAAATTTAAACAGATACACCCCAATTCTTATTAAGGGGGGATTTAGCTTAATAAAGAGCTTTAACACATCCATCCTCTATCTGGAATTTCCCATCAGAAGCTGTGAAAACCCTCACTAGCAGTGTTCACTCTAAGCTGTGGGAGGGCATTCATCCTGCAGCCCCCTGACATCCCTGGCACCTCCCCACCACTGATGGAATTGTCTTCCAAAGCTGTCCCAGTCAGCACTTTTCAGGGGCTGGTGGCCCTGGAGATGCTGCTGGAACAACACTGAATTATTTAGCAGTCATTGTGCCTCACTGAGTACAGGGAGGAGCAGCCTGCTGGCCTCTGACTGAAGGCTATGCTGTCTTTTGCATACCAGATTTTGTCCCACTTTTCCTAAGGCAGTGCTGGATGAAGAACACAAGGCAAACTCTTCCCTGTGTTGTTCCACACTGCATGGCCTCAGTCTCAGCCCTCTCTTGATGGCTTTCACAATATTTTATATAGGGCTGCTGCTCCCATACACTCAGAGCATTGAATGTAAGACAAAATGAAGTTAAAGAGCCAAATAATGGAAGAGTAACTGCAGCTGCAGGTCACTGCAAAACCACTAATTACAATATTAAAATGGAAAAGCAAAGTTATTGCAAAGAAAGCTGTTAAAGACTGAGAGCAAAAAAATATAAATGTACCTCTGTAGAGGAGAAATTTGATGTATGTTCCTGAACCTCAAGTAAGATTTTAAGTTCCTATAGTTTTGTAATCCTTGAAATTACTCAAGATAGAGAATACACAACTTTTCTAAATCCAAAGCCATAAATTATAACACACAGCCTTAAGCAATAAAAAAAAAGTCTGGAATATAATTCCTAACATCACAATCTTTCATATGCAGAAATAAATTTTTTACAATAACATACAAATTTATAAATATGTAAGCTGACATAATTATTACCAGCTGACATCTGTCACTTTTCAATATACATTTGTCCTCTAGTGACAGTAGCTTTCCTCCTGAGAGCCATAGTTCAGAATTTTGAGCAGTCTTTTCACTTTACAGAGGAAAATATACTGCACATGAAAAAGAACAGTCCTATTACAAATTTCATCTCTATTAATACTGCATGAAAATTCTAACTTTGTCTATGTTGGGTCAGCAACTGTCCAAGTTACTTCCATATCTCTTTAATAGTTACTTAAGTGAAAAGCACAAATAAAAGTAGTTCAGAAATTACTTTATGTTTCATGTTAGACATTATAACTTTACTATTTCTTATGCAATATCAATATTAAATATTAGTCTTCAATTTCAAAAGCATTTCTTATATGAAATATGTTGATATAACTATTTATTAGCTATACAGTAACTAATAACCTACCTCCATTTTCAATCAGACAATGTCACAAGTTTGATATTAATTTCTTTTTCTCTGTAAAACTCTCTTAAAGACATGATCTTTTTTCTGCATTTACTTGCACTTACCTGTATTTCTGTTAGCCAGGCTCTCTGACTGAAATAAAACATTGTTTATTTTGTGTCTCAACTCTTTCACTAAAGTGAAAACAGGACATACCATGTATAGGGCATATATTCCATTAATACCTAGAAAAGAAGAGGACTCTGTAATTAAATTTAATTCAGGATGGAGGTAATCCAGAAAGTTATGTGGTTTTTTATTTTCTGAATGTCCCTGTTTTCTATAAAAGTCAAAGCAAACTGAAAAAGTCCAGCACTACTTCGGACAGAATGTCTTATTTATTATCAAGATACCAAACAGAGCCTTACTGGCCAGGTTGCCAGCTTAAATCAACACAATTGGTAATAACTGGAATTTTTCCTTTATTCACATTGATGGTCAATCGAATAAAGGGACCAAAGGAGTCTCAACAAGCTTTAAAAACCATGACCAGTGCAAGACAGGAACTGTGAACATGTGAATGCTCCTGTTCTTGGTATTACTCCAGTAAAATGTCCAGCAGCATTTTTTTACTGGGGCAATTAAATGCTTACAACACTGTCAGCTGTCCTTTTCCCTCAATAGAGATGAATCCCCAAGTTTTGGAGACAGAAGGGCATTTTTTCCCCCTTGTGGCAGTTTCGGCCGCGTTGCGGAGCGGGGCCTGGCCCGGTCAGCGCCCAGGCCCCTGTTCAAAAGCAAGAGAGCTTTTCCTGGGGTTTGTTCGTTTTTAAATGTGTTTCCCACAGAGGCATGTCCAGATCTTTTAAGTGGTTTAACAGCTTGTCCATGTTCAAACTAACCACTGATTAGTTCTGTTGGGTCTGGAGGAAACTGTCAGCAGTCCTCATAGAGAAATCACTTCTGTAACTGATGGATTTTCTCTTTAATGAAAAACCAAGCTATGTTAACCACTACACCCCTATTGTTCATAGACAAGAAAAATAAAGCATGACAAAAGCAATCTAAGCAGTGCAGAAGAGTCACGAATGGAAGGAGAGATGGTGACTCAGCTTGGTGAATTGGTATTTAAAACACAGATGGTTCATGACCTACATGCTAAAAACTGCCTGCAAGGCACCTTTCTCTCACTCTCACACAAGCTGCAAGTCCTGTTCTCACCTTAGCTGAAGAGTCTTGAGTCTCTTCTTCATGTAATACCCAGAAATCTTTTTCCCTTTAATAGGAAATATGAACCCTGCTGCCTTCTGCTCCCACCTCCATCCCTTGTTCAGCAGACAGCCTTTGTTCCATCTGCTCACTCTGGCTACAACTTGGATGCAGCTGGGACTAAACCTCAGTTTATTGAGAGAAAGCAGGAAAGGCAGAGGGTAACCCATGCTGCCTTCACCAGCCCTGGGCAAGCCCCCACCTGCAGAGGTAGCATCCTGATCCTGCTGATGAGAACTCCTGCCAGGGCAGCACAAGCCTTTGCCCAAATGCCTTGAATTGTTAAAAGAAGGCACCTCCTTCCCCCACTTGTCCAGTAGATAAAAGAATTGGTTCTATGTTAGTATAAAACAACTAAGAGATAAAGAGATTAACCAACATTTATTTTGCCTTTTGCAAAGTTAAATTGGGTTCTCAGAGTGGAGTAGCGCAGTATATATAAAAAATAGCTTCCAAAAGGAAAAGAAACTAATATGTGGTTAGCCAAAAATTTTTTTTCCTCCAGTCAGTAACCTGAAAAGCACATTTGATAATATGAAGGCCTCAAAACTCACTTCTTTTACAGATCTTCTGACTAAACCAGCAGTGCACATGAATAATTTCAGTGAGAAATACTGAGAAAGCAGCATGTGAAACAGCCAGCTACATGCAACTTTGATGTTTTGCCTTTCTCCACTCTTGAATATTGTAGTCTGCTGAAGTAAACATCATTTCTCTTCTGGCACAGCAGCAGGTTTTTCTGCTAGAAAACATAGAACTGACGATCTTCCTTGGATTTTTCTCTTGGGTTTTCTTTATCTCTGGGCTTTAAACCCGATGAAGGAGGAAGCTCTGCAGGCTTCCCCTTTGTGGCAGACAGAATCCTGTAGTCATCTGATTAAGGTGACACCTATTCTGATGTGGATGAGTGAGGCTGCCAAACAAACCCAGCAGCTGTGGCACTGAGCACAAGCCAGTAGCCCACATGACTATATTTTTCTGTTGACAACTTATTTAATATCAAAAATAGATTCCTCCTTAGCTGCCTACCCACTGCCTGTCTCGTTCATATCCCAGTGCAGAATTTAGAAACCAGCTCTGAGGTCTTACCCTGCAAAATGGGCTCTTCACGAACAGCAGTAAAAAAAATACTCATTTGAAGCCATTAGAAATCATAGTCAATATCTGTTTGGAAAAAATAAGGATCTTACTCCTGGTTTTGATGCAATTTTCTTCAACTCCTATCCTCAGAATTAGGAATGTACAAAACTGGAGAGAAATTAAGTTTCTGAGGGAAGAGGAAGAGTTCAAGGTGAAAATCTTCCCAGTTTACAGAAGCATTTGGGGCTTTACAGAATAGTAACATTCTTCAGATACACAACTCTATATAGTTTAGCTTCTAGTATAAATCTGAAATAATTTGCAGTGATTTTGCTTCCTTTAATAAAGACTTTCAAAACTGAATGACTGAATTTGTTTTTGGTTTCAAGCTCAATCATATTTTGGAGGCAGAGTTAAACTGACAGAACAACATCTTCTGGGGTTAGTAGGAGTAGAATAAACAGCGGGGGGCTGTGGATAGATATGTGAAGCCCACAGGCTAGAACCAGCTTAAATTAGGGTGTGATAGATACTTTATATAACCTCAGTGGGTTACTTCAGTTAACACCAAGCAGCTCAGGACAAAGTCTACAAAAATAATGTGCTTATCAGAAGTAGTGCTTCTGGTTTACTTCTTTATATGTGTAAGTATAGACTTTTTACTAAAAAAAAACCCACTAATATTAGAGGTTTTTTACAATTTCTATTAATATTTATAACAAAACAAAAACAAACCAAAACAAAAATAAAACAAACCAAACAAACTAGTGTTTTATGGCTAAGAACTACTATTACTGATGGAAAAGAGTGTTGAAAAATTTGGCCCACAGTCAAACCAACTGAACACTGCAAGTATCTTTAAAGCCAACACTGTCCTTTTGGTGTTGGGGGAAAGCCTGTACCCTTATTTTTGAAAGAAAAAGAGGCCACCTATCAACTGAGCAATGGAAATTATTTACAATACAACTGTGGACAGAACCTCAGCCACAAAGAAAGATTTCAAATCTGAAAAACAAACTGATTACAGCTAGTGAGTAACTACTCACTACACAGCCTTGCCTTCATCAAGCAGAATTTCTGAGAGTAGTAGCATAGACTTCCTCAATCTGCAAGAAGTGCATTCACTGAATTCTATTTTTTAATAATGTTTACTTTTATTACCAGATCGTTGTTTCAACAACCATCTACTTGACATTATCCTCAGAAGAGCAAGAAAATGTGACTGTCTTCCCTTCTTCAACCCCAAACTTTAATTGCTAAGTTAGTTGAGAACTTTCAGGGAGTTTCTGAAAGATTGTACTGAAAATTGCAGCCACCTTATTAAGACAGAACCATATTTGTTTCCATATTGAGAATATACAACTCTCCAGGCAGCTCTGGCACCAGCATCTATCAGGCTCATAAGTGACATGTCCCATAATTCCAGTCAAGTGCATGGACAGGATATTTTCCTTGCATCAACAAACATGTTTTCTATGTACCTTGACTCACAGAGTAATGTCATCCTGCAGCACTTCAGCATGAAAGACAAGAAAAACAGCACAAAAGCACACTGAGGCACTGAGAGGGAAAACAATCAAATTCAAAACACCACTTAAAGCAGCAGTGAGCAGTAGTAAGTGCTTGTGAAAACTAGTGAGGTAGCAGAACACAGCAGAAGGAAGAAAGAGAATGATCTTTAATTAAAGTGCTTTTAAGGGCAGCAGCTCTAAAGGTGCTCTGAAATAGGCAGGTTTGTTGGCATTAAGTAGACACAGGCAGAGCTGTACCACAACTGGAGAGTGTCTGTGACTAGAGAAGTGAATATGAAGGGAAAGGAAATACACATCTTCTCTATTTAAAATATTTTTCTTCCCTTGAAAATCTTTGAAGAATAAAGGATTTGGTGTGGGTAGTGAAAAACTAAAGGTGGAATGATGTGTCAATGCACTGTACACCATCACAGAGGAGAGCTGGACTGTGCACCATTCTGATGTCTGAGGACCTGTGGATACACAGAGTTGCTCTGTTGAATTTTTTTTTTTTTTTTTTTTTTTNTTTTTTTTTTTTTTTTTTTGCCACTTGGGAAGTGGTGGTTGATTTGGAGTGCCTGTCTTGTACCAGCTGAGATGAAGCATGGTTGTGTATACTCAGTTTTCACCTGGAAATACTTTGTGTCATGCCTGGAAAGACAGTGCTGTAAACACTTGAATATTTTAGGTTCAGAGGCTCATTGATGGAATATCTCATGTCAGAGTAGCACTCTGGGAATTCCTCCACTAGGCAGAAGCAGAGGCAGCAGAAAATACTAGCCTGCTATGAAAAAGAAGTGAATGGGCAGAGAGGGAGAGAAATGATAATAAAGAACGGTCAAAAGAAGTGGAACAATCTGTGTACAGGAAGAAAATAGGAGAGAAGAACAGAATCCAGTTGGTGAACAGAAAATAACAGACTTTGTAAATGGCAATTACTGTGTCCAGATGCTGCTAAAGTTTGGCAAAATTCTTACCCAAATGTTTGCTGAATGTTTCTTTAGCACAATCAAAAGTAAGTCTTCCATGAAAGCAGCTGCTGGACTGGAAAGAACCAAAATACTATCTCATCTGACCCAATCATAACATGAATTCAGAACTCAGTCATAATCATTGAATTAATTTAGGTCAGAAAAGACCTTGTTGAGCATTGAGTCCAATGGTAAGCTTAACATTGCCAAATCCATCACTAAACCATGTCCTTAAACACCCTATTTATATGTTTTTAAATACCTGCAGGGGTGGCAAACCACCTACTGCACTGGGCAGCCTGTTTCAGTGCTCAGCAACCCCTTCAGGGAAAGAATTTTTCCTAATATCCATGGTAAGCCTCCCTGGCACAACTTGAGACTGTGATTTCCTCTCATCTTGACATTTTGTATTTGTCTTTTGACCCCCACCTGGCTACACCCTCCTTGGCCTTCTTGCTCACTGGCTCTTGTTCAGCTGCTGTCGACCAGCACTGCCAGGACTTTTTCCACTGGGCAGCTTTCCAGACACTCTGCCCCCAGCCTGGAGCATTGTATGAGGTGGTTGGTTGTGACCAAAGTGCAGAATCAATACTGTTGCCTTCAGGAAAGGCTGTTTTGTAAAAGCCAAAATGTTTTGTGTAGGTCTAGCTAAAGCCCAAGCAGAAGTCTTTGGAAACCTGCTTTGATTCCTCTAAGAAAAATTCGTGGGTTATTGTGCAGTGTGGGCTTCCAAACCTTACTCCTCCCAGACTTTAGTACCAGCCCCATGTTGACTGCATTACTCTCCTTTATGCTCAATTCCTAATCATGGAACAGAACAAAGAATAGGATTTTGACTGACAGCTGTACTTCCAAAACCTCTGCCTTTTCCTGTGATTTTCCAGGTAACTGTGTGAGAGACTAAGAGGCTGTAACACGCTGTGCAATGGAAGTTACATTTAGTTGCACTCCTCAGCAAAGCAGCACCTCCATGAACAAGGACAAAATGTCAGAGGTTTCTCCTTTAACTTGGATCAGTTTCTTTAAAAAGGGGCTCTTGATGTGCTGGGGACCACGTTCTCCTCCTCCCTTCCTTCCTTCCTTCCTCGCTGAGTGCAAGGCTTGGGCTGCTGCTGCAGCTCTTTGCAGTTTAAACACCTACCAAAGGAAATTGTTCAGGGCGCAGCTGTGAGCAATACTGAAACAAGAGGATGCAAATCACAAGTGTCACTCTCCACAGACATGGTAAGGAAATCTGAAAATGTTAGCAATGCTTCAAAACTCTTGCTAAAAATCTGAGCAGGTAGCAGACTCTTGCTTCCACAAAATGCTTTTAATTAGCTTTACTGAGGTTCTATCCCATGTCTCCAGAAATTCTTAAAGTCCCTTGGGCACCTTCCTTGGCTACTGCTTTCTTGGCTTACTTTGAGTTAAAAGAGCAGTGACCATCTTGTCAATCACTCTATTATCGAAGACGACATTCATAGTTACTTATCCAAGCATATAAATTATACATCTGGGGTTTTGAAAGACAATATTAGTTTACCAGAGAGAAATCTTAGAAGTATCACAGCTCTTTTCACAGAAGAGAACAAGAAGTAGCAGGGCTGCTCTGGAACGAACATTTCCTCCAGGGCTTATATAAACAAATATTCTAAATGTTTTCATTTGTTGGGAAACAAGTATTTTCAAAATGTTGTCCTTTTCAAAAACCTTGACAGAATAAAATGCTGCAGCAGTTGCATACATATCAGAGAACAACAACAACAATACTGTGGCTTGGCACAGGAGACAATCTTTCTGCTCTTCACATTTCAATGTCTTTTCATACTCTGGTAATCCCAAAAGACAGTTTTTGATCTAGCCAAATTTATGACAAAAAGTAACAAGTCTGTGTTTTTGAAGTACTGTCAATTACATTTTAAGACATCCGATAATGTTAAATTTGTTTATTAAAAAAGAACAACAAATCAAGAAGAGCAAAACAACTGGCTGTCACTGAAATAAATTCCTGAGCTGGACAGCACCAATTTTAAGAAAATATTCTCCCACGCTCTCTTGCAAGAAAAGACACCAATTTTATCTATAACATACAGTCAAAACACAATGAACACTGAGCATGCAGAGATACAAATTTTTAAAAATCCAAATTATTCCCATGAAGGAAAAACCAAGGTTTCTTTCCTTCTTTTGGTATTTTACAATGTATTCCTGAAATTTCATATCACTCTCTGGTAAGCTGGTAAGCTTAAAAAAAGAACTCATTTGCTGTGAAACACATTCATGACAATTTGACATTTTCTGAAAAATTAGTTACTTCCAACTCTGAGAGATGTTAATGGCTCTAATTATGCTGTTTGCACAAGAGCCCTGTAAAATTCCCAGGTCTGTCCAACACCAGGGACTGATTTAAATAACAGCAAACAACGTCTTGTACTTGGCACCTTTTATCTTGTAGACTCTTGCTGACCAAATACCATTAGTGTCAGTGGAAGTTTGCTTTAGCTTTAGGGCAAGCATATCAGGAGGGCTTAACAAGCACTGCAAATCAACATTCAGCTACTCCTGTCCCTTCCCAAGGCTTCAAACACTGAGCTTCCCCTGCTTGTTCCTAGAGTCAAGATTCTTCCGTAGAGCTAGAGATAAGCATAAATCAGGAGAGAGACTGAAATCATTTATCATCCTGTACCCACCAGAATTTTCCATCAAAAGACTTTTTTCTTCAAAACCAGAATTTGCTGGGTCTTTTTGTTCTTCTCTCTCCAGCAACTGACTGCATCCAAAGGTATATTAGCTGTGTTATTACTACCACAGTAGTGTCATTTTCTAGACAAATCATGCAACATTTTCTGCTAAGGGTTTTCTTAATGCATTTTAAAGTCATCTGGGACATTTGAATTTTCATATCTAAGTATATGTAAATTAGTGAATTTTATGAGTGAAATGCTAGAGTGAAACAGTTTGATAAACACTACAATGAAGGTCTAAAAAGTCAGGTGTGTCATAAGTGGCTGCAAATGTGTTTATAAAACATCATAACCTACATTTGATTTAGAGATGCAAAAATAAACACAATAGTCAAAATGTTCGTGTTTGAAACTTCCTTTTAGAAGGATTCTTCTCAAAAGTTACAATTTCTCACAAATTTATATCATTTTACTCTATCACATATTACATGACACTATGACAAAACAATTCTTAAAGAAAACTCCTGAATTTTTTAACTTTTTACCTGACCAAGTTGTATAACTCATGGGGTTTTTTAAAAGCCTGGTTGGTTTTTTTTATTATTTTTTTACAGAGGGGTACAGACTCGTACCCCATACAGAAGGGTACAAATTTTACAAAATTTCCCATTCTATTTCTTATTTCAGGAACATCCTTATTTAGCAGAGCAGGAGGTTGATTTACAGATCAAGGACATCAAGACTTATTTTTTCACATAAACCAAAAGGCAGTAGTAAAGTTGTGAAATATAAGAATATTCTGTAGGGAGTAACCTCTACAGTATCGCTTTAGGTCAGTAGGAGATACAAAATCTCACAAGAGTTGGACATAAATATTCTCACTGAAAACCAGTGAAAATTTTATCTGCTAATTACTCTTAAAGTTATAATCAGTTGCAATAGATAAATTACATCTCTTGCTGAAAGCATCTCACTGATAAATGTGTGAAGTGGAAGTAAATCAACAGAATTTTATAGAAATTCTTGTAGGAAGGTCATTCATGTAGAAAATATGTCTCAAAATATTAAAAAAAAATTATAAAACTTCTTCCAAAGTAACCATGTTTCTACTTGACATAGGAAGAATCTAACTGATCTTCTACAGTGGAGACATAGCTTCCATTAATTTTTGTGGCAACAGATGGTGCAGGAGTTGCATGCATGAACCAAGTCCCTCACAAAGCTGAGACTTTTACACCAGGAATTAACTGAGAAAAGGATCTTTCTAGCAAAGGTTAGATTCTGACCTCTTTATAAATTAGTACCTTTTTCTGTGACTCAATAATACTTGCCTCACTGGGACTATCACTAAGAATTCTGCTTGCCATAATGATAAAGAATGTCCTGATGTAGAGGTTTTACCAGGAATCTGATGTCAGCCATATCCACTGTAGTAAGCCTGCACCACAGATGATAAAACAAAATAATACTGGGAATATCCGTGGAAAAAAATTATGTCTCAAGCTCTTTATTTTTTAGTGAGCTAATGTAAACCTTAATTCAAGCGTGTAAGAATATGGAAAGGAACATTTTAACCATTTTTCTGATATTTACATAGGAGCTACATAAACAAGAAACATATAGCTTTCCTCTAAAAGAGAAAAATGCCTGGCATGGCAGTAAACAGAAATATGTAAGGCATGATGAATATTCCTTAAGAATCAAGGAAAGAAAATAGTTCTGTATAGCCATAGGGCAGGCTTCTAAAAGAGAAAAACTTGAAGAAAATTGCTAAGAAGGTTTAGACCCAGAGGCAACACAGATCTTAAGACTCTTGCTTTTCATAAATGCCTGTGATTTTGATAAGCAAGTCATATTGTGTAAACATTTTATCTGCATTACAGAATCTGTCACTGTTTTTCAAGAAGAAAAGCTCCACAGAGTCTTTCTTTTTCATTTGGGAGAAAAGAAAAGTAGGCATGGATGAAAAATTTAGGCTGTTTTGCCTTCTACCACTACAATTGCTATTAATATATGTTATATATTTCAATACTTTTTACCATAGAATCATAAAAATGTTTAGGTTGGAAAGGACCTCTAAGATCATTGAGTCCAACCATAAATTTGATGCAGCCAGGCTAGTACAGCACAATACTTCCAGGAGCAGACTTTATACTGAAATAAAGCATACTCTAGAGCAAGGAAAAGACTTCTAACATCACTGCACGCCTACGTGGTACAGGTGAAGGACAATTATAACAAATCTAGTCAAACTTTAGAGGTGAAAAAGCCTTAGCCACACTGGTACATAAAATTTCAGAATGGATTTAATGGAATTTTAACTCACGTAGTGAAAAATTTCTTAATTAAAAGAAAACTGATTTGTATGGATTTGCTGGGTATTTTTTTCTAATGTTGTACTAGGGAAATTAACTGCCAAATTTGATCTGCACAGGGTTAAGCTAGTATTTTGTGATTAGAAGTGAATATCTATCTGCACAGCAAATGGTTATATACACTTGAACTCTTTCCTAATTCGTTTGAGGTTTCAGAGGGACTCAGGGTTTTTAGATTTATATGTAATTTCTTTCTAAAACATTAATCTTTAGTACTATTTATTAGTCTATGAAATGCAAGTACAAACAGGATTCAGACTTTACATAGAGGAGCTGTGTCATTTATACAGAAACCACTTTTCAGTTGTTTTGTAGGAACATGTTTCTATCTGAGAGTTTTGTTGAAATGCAGTAGAAAGATGATAGGGCTGACTGGATATAGATGTAATTGCCCTGCTAAAGACATTCCAGGGCAAGTTACCTCAGAAAAGGCAATAAACAGGAGCTTAAACCTCACTGATTAAACAGGAAAATAGGTGATAAATGCCCGAGTATTCTGAAGATAAAACCTCAGTCCTCCTTCAAAATATATAGATGATCTCTACATTATTTGAAAATACTTACTATATAGACTAAACTATGCAGATTAGGTAAGAGTTCAAGTGTATATAACCATTTNCAGATTAAGTAACAAAAATCACTTTTAAAAATATAAAAATTGAGCATAATGTTTATCTCTGTTCAGGATCCTTGCCACAGTTTCAATCATGGTAAAAAGTAACCCACCAATTTGATATAGAGGGACTTCATATGTGAGAGATTAGTACCTCCATTTCTTAAGAAAAACAAACACACCCCCATGAACCATATAAATCTGCTTCCCAGTGATTGATCCAGCTTTTATTATTATATTGAGATGAACAAATTGTGATTTTCAATGCACTGGAAGTGTCCCAGTCATTTCAGTGCACAGCTAAAAATTTTTTTCCTGTGTCCCACAATCATTGAAAAACTGCCAGGAAAACTGTCCTATATACAGCCATTTAACTGTGAAAGGCTTGCTTTTATTTTACCATAATATTCTACAATTTAGTAATCTAATATTTTATCCTCCATTATAGTCAAAGGATTCATTGAGAAGTCTTTTGCCACAAGTCAATTATTACTGGCTAATTGTGGAAGTGATCAGCAGCAACTGGAAGTTGTGCTGCTGTACACACTTTCACTGAATACCTGAATCTGCAATCACATTTTCAGAAGAATTCACAGCAGATTTAGACACACAAGTGAAGGTTTGTTATCAAAAGGATTCAGTATGCAGTGTCATCATAGACATGGACAGACTCAAGTTTAGACCAGTATTTCTCTCTTTTCTCTCACACCAGGAAAAAAAAAACAGGGGTTACTAGAAGCCAGTGTGCCAGCACATGAGAGCAGTCTCACACACTTGGATCCATACAAAACCAAGCCCAAACAGACTGTTTTGAAAACTCACCCATGTGTTGTGGTGCCTGAATGCAAGCTGAACTTTCAGTAAATACCCTTGTCTCTGGAGCTGTGTTAAGGGGGTCTGTAAGTGATGCCCAGATCCTCAGGGAGGAGCAGCACTGCCTGGGCAGTACAGTTCAAAGAGCTGAAGGACCAGCCTGGTAATCGCTGGTGCTTTAGGAGAGGAAAAGCTACTCCAGACAAATGTAGGAGTTGAGTGATAGGATAAAGTTTACAATTTGGGATCTCATTTGCTTTACCAGACAAGGTATCCATGCATGAAAGAACTGTGATTTAGCAACTAAATCTACACAACAGAAGAAACTGAGTGGTCTTGAAAGATAACATTCTTGGGGAAGCCCAAAACAGTGAAGCTGATTTGTTTCAGGCCATTTTCATAGCTGACTTGATGAGTTTCAGCAAACAAGGAACCATTTCTGTGAGCTTTACACTTGTATTATGTGCAATTTTTGCTATAAAAATTAATTGTTCCTTTGAACAGATGTCAGAAAACTGCATGTTTATAAGTACATTCCAATTATAAATGCTTAAAAATTTGCTAAACAGTATCTAATCCTTTTGTCTGAGTAACCACATAATTGGACTAACATCTGAATATTCATAAACTACTATCCTTATTGCTCTGTTGCCTTAGAAAGTTTGTGAGTAGTATTTTTGACCTGTCATATCTAAATTAATCAGGTATTTTACAAAGACAAAATTTCCAGAGCACCTATAATAAACATGATGATATTCAAGGTTCATCCACTACTTTGACACACTGCAGAAAAGACATGATTTCTATACAAAAGGTCTGTTCTCTAAATTGTCAAGATCCCCCTGCAGGGCCTCCCTGACAGCAGTGAACCTCTGAAGAGTGGGATTCTATGCAGTTGTGGCAACTTTAGCAGAACTAAATTAATTTACATTGGTTGGGTTAAGAAAATTTTAAAAAAGGAATCTTAAAATGTATATATGGCAGCACAAAGAAACCCTATGCAAGTGAAACATATCTGTTTCAAATTATTTTACTGTAGAACCAAATTAGCTTTCAAAGCAGGATGCACATTCCAGCACATTATTGAGCTCACTGTATAGGAAATACAGTCAGTCTACTAATTCAACCACTAAAACCACTAATGGTGTACATTCTCTTTGGAGTCACGTGTGTTGTGAGTAGTCTATCCCCAGGCACTATTTGAATTAGAGCTGGTTTTTTAGACTAAAACACCTATTCTCACAACCCAAACCACATTATTGACTTTCTTTGGCTTTAAATAGTCTTGCAAGAAAGAGGATAAGCAAGCTTACATTGACTGCAAATTTTAAAACCTCACAGAATTAGAGACTAAAATCATTCTCAAAAAAAAAAAAAAAAAAAAAAAAAAAAAAGGCAGCAAATATTGTTTGCAAATATTTCACTAGCAAAGGGGAAGTACACACTTCTGTCCCTGACAATCTAATATGCCAGAAAGGGGTTCCCCAGGGATGCTTATGACCTGACTGTTCAGGAAATTCTTTCAGCAGCTCAACCCCTCAGACAGAGGCCAGCATGACCATAGCACAGTTCAAGATAGGGGGGAGCAGGAAAATGTATTGCAGCTGAGCTGCAATTACAGCTGCAATTACACAACAGTACATCAGAAGCTCAAGATCTCCATATGACCACAACACTAAAATAATTAAGGATCAGGACAGGTTTCTGCTTCCCGAAAGAAAAAATTAGCAAAGATTAAGCATGAGAATTATTAGTACAACAAATATATTCAGTACAAATGAAAAACTTTCAGGATATAAAAAACAAACTCAAGCTTGCTTGACACAGAAACCACAGGAGTGGGGGAAGCAGAGGGGTGCATGTGCAAAGGAAACCTTCAAAATTATAGAGGAATCAAACACACCCTTCCAAGGTCCTCATGGATGATTGACTTTCACATTTCCCCTCCCCTGTTGGAGTGCCACAGACATTATCTCAGCTGAGAGTTAAAATAACATCAGAGTCTAGTCCAGCCCTGCACAACCACAGACAAGGTCCCAGATTAAAGCTCTGCAAATCGCATTGCCCCCTTTGCTTTTGGAATAAAAACGGGCAGAGAACCCCAATGGACTCATTTCATTTAAGCTGGACTAAAATAGAGCATAACATTTTCAAGAGAGAAAATTAGCAATGGTGAGCATAATATAATTGTCAGTAAACAAACCTGGTCACTTCAGACTCATAAAGCTGTTTCTCCAAACCTGGTTGTTAGAGAGGGAGAAAGCCTTGGGCTCAACAGGGCAGGGTGAGCACCACCTCCAGTGTGGAGCTGGCTCAGGTGTCTCCTCAAGAGAGTTAATCCTGCAGGTGAGTTAAAGCTGCTTCTGACTCTCTCATTGGTGTTTCAAACCAAGCAGCCTCAGGATTACAGAGCAAACTGCAGAAACCTGCCCAGAGGTTTTCCTGAGCATTCATTTTATTTAAATAATCATAATGAATAACACAAGAATTTGGACTGAATGAATTAAAATATAAATTAGGCGTTACATGCAACCAAGTAAATATTTTAACAGTTCTTAACTTTTGTAAGATCTAAAATATTTACAACAAATTAAACCTGCCTTAAACACTAAACTAAAGCTACTTTAAACCCTTCTTAGTAGGCTACAACGATTTTTTTTATGATCACAGATTTCAGCATTTTCTGAGGAATGCAAGGATCCAGCTGCCTCTGGAAGTTTGTTAAAGAGGATAAAAGGACAGATGGGAGCAGCAGAAACAGAAAATGCTGAATTATCCTCACAACAACTCAGACATAAAAGTTAAACTTATTATGGGAAGGGAAAGTATCTTGCGCTTTCTGTTTTCTCTTCCATGGGAAGTTCTCAAAACATAACTTGCATTAAAAAAAAAGAAAAAAAAGTGAGGGGAAAATTAAAAAGCAGGCAAGTGGCCCTTGGGGCTGCATTTTAGGAAAGGTGAAGACCTGCAGGTGCCATGGGGCTGGCCCATCCCCTCACAGAGCTGCCCTCATCTTCCCTTTTCACTGCACACCATGCTGGGCCTTACTTTCTGCTTCCGCCGCCTTTAACCAGAAATAACACTGCTCTTAACCTCCTTGATGTCTTCTTTTAGCTGAGCTACCCCCTGTTTGACCATACTCAATCATAATAAAAATGAAGTTCAGCACACCCTTTTGTTCCCCTCTTCCCCCCTGCCTCGGGTAAGGAAGGCCAATCTCCAAGGGAGCCATCTAAAGAGACAGGCAGCTGCAGCCACCTCAAATGGTGCAATAAAAACACACAGCACAGTCCACAAAAGCTTATTTAAACACTCACAGGGGTCATTTCTCACCCTCACAGTGAAAAGGGCAGGCAAAGAGCACACCACAAATGCCATCTCTTCTACAGGACACACATCTTTTCAAGAAAGAAAATCTGAAGGACTTCTCTTCCTGAAATACTCATTGTGCCATTTGTGGTCTCTCAGTTGAAAATGCACAAGACCTAGGATATAGGCGGTGAAAGAACAATGTTTTAAGTTTTACAGCAATCTCAGAACCTTATTTTTAATTAGGAAGAATGCTCTTGTACATGGGGAAACAGAAGCATGATCAGTGGCTGCACAGCACAGCAGTGCTCAAGTTGGATGCCTAAACAGCAGCAAGGAATGATAATTGAAGAACAGGTATAATGGCAAAGCAATAAAACTGTAATGAAAATTTATAATACAGTACAATAACTCTGAATATGAAAACAGATTAAAGTAATGTTGTTTTCATGGAGTTCTCCTCTTCTTAATTAACAGTAATTTCTGTTGGTCTACCATAAAAGTCATTGCTGTTCAGCTCTGGAATGTCTTTCTAGTACTGCTTCATCTCTCACCTTCTGCTAAGTATATTGCTTAAGAAAATCCCTTCCGT
This sequence comes from Buphagus erythrorhynchus, assembly GCA_013400855.1. NCBI lineage: Eukaryota > Metazoa > Chordata > Aves > Passeriformes > Sturnidae > Buphagus > Buphagus erythrorhynchus. Next base: position 50,998 of record VZTT01037977.1, on the reverse strand, counting down.
CATTTTTCTAGTCTCAGATCCCATAGTCTTGATTAGTTTGAAAATTCATTTTGCTCCTATGAAAACCAAGAAATAAATTGTTCTCTGCATAGGCTTAATTTTAGTGTGTTCTTTAATTTCTTCACTGTGCTCACTGGATCACCTTAGCAGCTTGTAATAAAAGAATATATATAAAAATCCCCCAAATAACTTAGAAAATGGTGGGTTTTAATATTGGCAATTGAAATATTTTAAATTAAGGGTTGTAAATATGACTTTTATTGAGAAGATGGTGACAGCATCTGCATTTCAGCTTTAACAACATGGCAGTCTTTACAAAGAATAAATTAGTATAGATTTTTTTTTTTTCAAGTCAAAAGCAGGTCATTAGGAAATTTAAGTGAAGCAAGACTGTTCTGTTTAAGTGAAGTAAGAACTGCAATCTGTTACAGAAAATATATTCATCTTTGCCCAGGATCTGGCTTTGGAAAAGAAGTTGGGTTGGCTGACATAAGTCATGTCTGCCTGAAATTAGAGTACTTATGGTATGAACATTTTTCTAATTTTGAAATATGAGTAACCTTCAAGGCAGAAACTCTTTCTTAATCCCTGAATGGAAAGGCAATAAATTTAGATCAGTCTTGTATCCAGAAAAGCCACATTTATCTTGGTCATGGTTTCCAGTACATAGAAGAATCCTGACTAACTGAAGAGTTCTCTTTTTATCTCACTGTTTCTCTCTTGAAGTAGCTGTTGTCCACATGTTCTCATAACAGCTTTTCCTTCGGTACTGATGATTTCATATGAAGTAGAATCCTGCTTTCATTACTTCACTTGTAGGGTCCAATAGTGATGCATGAACTTGATTAATCTAATATTTCTGTATTTCTGTGTTGGTTTGAGACAGCCTGGTTTTTGGTAGCAGTGGGGGGGACAGATCACAGTGGTAGCTTCTGTGAGAAGCTTCTGGAAGATTCCACCATGTCCAACAGAGAGCCAATCTGTGATGGCTCTGGAGATGGACATGCTGCAGGCCCAATTAGAGAGGTTGGTAAGGCCTCTGTAATGACATATTTAAGAAGAAAATCCAAACAGCACGCACACAGGTTTTTTCCAGGGCTGGCGAAGCGCCGCTGCTGGGAACCATCCCCAGCACGGCGCACGGCAATGTGCCGCGGCCGACGCCATCTCGGGGTGGCCACAGCCAGCCTGGCCTGCCTGGCCACCCCCAGCCAGCGGTGCCGCAGGCAGAAGGGCAGGGCCAGCGGCTTCCCCTTCCCGGCACCGCACGGAGAGAGGCCTTGAACAGCGCCAGCGCCGCGGAGCCGCCACTGCCCGCGCAATGGCGGCGGGGCTGCTCGGCCGGCAGCCGGAGCACGGCCAGCGATTGCCCCACAGAACCTAAACGAGATCAGCCTCTCACTGCTGGGGGATCTTGTGAGAGTCTCTGAATCAGGGCAACCTGTTGGCAATGGTATCTACAAGCAGCAGCTTTTCTTCTGGTCAGAGAAAAGGAGGAAGTGAGGACATGTGAGGGAAAACAACATGGCAACACCAAAGTCAGTGGAAGAGAAAGGAGGGGAGGAGATGCTTCAAGTGTCGGAGCTGAGATTCCTCTGCAGGCTGTGGTGAGGAATATGGTGAAACAAACTGTCCCCCCGTAATGCACGAAGTCCACAGGGGATGCAGAGATCCACTCACAGCCTGTGGGAAAAGTGCAGTGGGTGGGTGTTAGAGAAAGCTGTAGTCTAGTGGGAGACCCAAATAGAGAAAGAGAGGCCCCTGCCTCCAGAGACAGAGAAAAAGCCCTTGCTCCCAAACTAGAGTGGCCTGTCCTTAAAAGACTGCACCCCATGGATGAATGGCCCACGCCACAACAGTTTTGGGATGACTGTTTGCCCATGGGAGGGACTCCATGGCGTAGCAGAAAAAAATATTCTTTTCCCTCAACGAACAAAAGGAAATCTCGAATGACAAACTGACCAAAACTCACATGTCATGTCTCCCTGCACTGTTGGCGAGAAAGAAAGAAGGGCTACAGAGAAAACAGGTGTTTTAAAAGCTTATTTTACTTCTCATTATCCTCCTCTGACTTTGTTAATAATAAATTTACTTTATACCCTTAAATTTTGAACCTCTTTTGCCCTTAGAATGTTTTCTCTGAATTCTTATCCCAACTCATGAGCCCTTTGTTAATTTTTTTCCCGTCTCCTCTGCTCAACTGTAGCAGAAGAAGAAAAGCTAATTACTTTCATGGGTACCTGATGTTTGGCCAGTGTCAAACAATTCACAATTGTCAAACAATGACAATTTCAAAAGTACAAAATACTTAAAAGTTTCATTTTCTATTTATTTAAAACCTTTTAAACTATGCTACAATATTTTAATAAAGTGAGCTAAAGGCTACCCATCTGTGTGGTCAAACTCAAATATGAAAAACAAAAGTGGATTCAAAGTTAGTAATATAATTAGTTCATTATTAAAAGGCCTGGCAATACAACCATTACACTAGTAGGTTCTAGAACAGCAGGACAGCTATTAAAATACTAAGCTGTAGTCAAGCTTGTGCACAACTTTACTAACAGAAGTCAAAGTGTTTAAGACATCTTGACACAGGACTCTTAAATTGTAAATATGACAAACATGCAGACACTCTCTGGAAGTTTTTCCCGTGGTAAAGGGAACTGCAGGAGAGAAAGCATGACAGAACCAGAGGAACTGATGAAACATAACAGAAAGATTGTTTCATTCAGTTGTGAAATTGAAAAGTAGAATCATAGGAATCTCAAACAGCAGTGGTCATGATTCCTCTCCCAAATTACCACATGGCAAGATGTAATATTTTCCCATACTTCTGCAGGCTTTTTATTATTCACTCACAGTTTGACCTCCAGGAGAGACAAGTTTCTGAAAAAAATATGTATTGACAATCAGAAAGTAAGAAAAATTCAGAACTTCCTGTAGAAATTACCCAGCAAAGTCAGGGATTACTTAACTGAGGGCTGAGAACACTACAAGCAGTGAGTGTTCTTTGCTTAGGGTAGCTAAGAAAAAAGGTACAGTAAGAGCAGAGTAAAGAAATAATTGAAAACTTCTCAGTGGGCAATGCAGTTTTGTATCAATTCAGAAATAAATCCAAATTTAGAGACATAAGGTGGTCTTCAGGTATCTTTATTTGCATGTATCAGGTTAAATTCATTAAAACAATATAGTGCTGCCTGCAAACCTGACCCTCCATGCAGTTCTATGAGCCAGAAAAAAGCTGAGAAAGATCAGATGCTCCTCTGTTGACCAATTCTGAAGCAGGAGTAAACTGAGAATAACAGGGAGTTAGAAAGCTTTTTTCTTTTCTTTACTGTTTCTATCTTTATTTTAATTTATTTCACATTACACCTGTGTGAGGTTTAACCTATATCAGGCTCTAAACTGGTTATGGAAATTTCATTCCCTTTTCTGACCACACCCAGCACAGTGATAAACTGTTCTTGGATGGACTCAAGGTGTCATCTTCTGATTAATTGCTAACAACTATTCCACACAGGCTGGGAAACAAGTCCTACTTCAATTCTGGGCCACATCCTGTAGATTTTCTTGTCATTAGGATGTTTACAAATATCATATATTAAATTTTGGATCCAAATCCCAGATTTATTTGGGGATTTTAAACTAAGTTAGCAACATTGGTTTTGACTGTAATTAACAAATTAGCTACATGCAATTTAAAAAATTGTGTGCATCCCTGTCACATTTCATTTGTTATTTCTGGAACAGCATAATCTTTCCTACTTAGCTTTTAAGTTCCTTAACTTAGAGCCTCTGTGCTAATCGAAGTGTTAAAATTTGCATATGAGAAAACATAAGAAAGACACAGTAACAACTCAGCCTTCAAATCGTTCCTAATAGACAAAAGCATGGAAAATGCACACTGTTGTTGCTAATTTCTCAGAATTTCATTTTCTACCTCAAAGAATCAGGGGCATGCTTATGCTCTGTTTGGCAGTCCTGTGAGGATAAATTCACTGACATGTGCAAGCAGTGCAGATGTGAAAATACCTGAATAAAGATACAGTCTTGAAACAGGAGTAGCTTCAATTTTGGCTACAGGCATTAAATCAACAGACTGTTTTTGTACCAACAACAAAGGAAACACCCCAAAATCCAGGAGTGCTAAAAAAAAAGTGCTTTATCTTCAGTTGCCTAAAATGTGGAAACTGTTATCCCATTCAGCCTGAGAAGAGTGAGGCATACTTTGACATGGATTAAAAAATGGATTCCAAATATTTTTTTTTAATTATAATTGCTCTTTCATCAGAGCAGAATCAAGCTGGCCTCAAAAAAGTTTGGGTAAGGACAGGAACCAACAGTTCCATGAAATGAAGAGACTCCCTAAAGTTCATTTCTGGTGTCACTGTCATTTTTCTTCATGACAGAAAAATTCTGGAAAATCTTCAGTAGAATAGTTCTCAAAAAGCTGAAGAAATAGGCACCAAAAAATTCCCTTTTTTTAATGTTCAAAAAGTACTTTTTAATTTTTAGATAAAAATTCTAAATGAATATGTCAAATAAATAGTGTTTTTATTATTATTGTTATAGTTATGATGATGATGATTAGTAGTAGTAGTAAAGCACAGGGATACAGATGGCCTTAGAGAAATAATATCAAAGCTGGAGCACTGCAGAAAAGTAGCCAACTCTTTCCTTTAAAGGTGAAAACTCTATCTGCTGCATTAGGAATTTAGCTCCTTAAGTTAAAATTGTTTGTCTTTTTAGAATTTCAGCCATAGCCTTGTAGATCCTTATTCCTAAATAGAAAACCATTTACATTAAAAGAAAATTAATCTGTTTCAGACTCTTGGCAGGAACAGTGAGAAGGAATAGCTGTTATGAGTTCTAATTTGAAGATCTGAGAGCTTCTGTAAAACCTCAGCTCCCATCTTCACTTAGTTTCGACCTCACAACATGAAATTACTGGAGTTTATGAATAGTTTGGAAAACTGTTTTCCTGCACTGCATGAGATTTCCATTGTGCCTTCCCTTGATTTTTATCCCCTGTAGATCTTCCCCAACAAAACACTCAGTGGTGATCCCCATCAGACTTTGAAGAAGCTCCATACAAACAGGATTATGAGAGCCAAGGCTGAATTTCTCTTGCAGCTATTTTCTGTTTTGCCATAGCTTGCAGATGAGCTTGTTTAGGAATGTCAGTTCCTGAGTTGCAAGTTGTCACAGGAAAGTAAGAAACTCATGCTGCCAGAATGTTTCCATTTAGCAAACAAAAAAAAGGCTACAAATTGATTGCTGTTGGAGTAGGAAACATGAGTCTGATGATGGAATATTTGGGCAAAACATCATGCTGCTTCCTTACTTTTAGTACTTTTCACTTTACAGTTGCTTCGTGGCTGCAGCCAAATGTGGGATATTTGGCTAGATGAAGCTGGCTTACTATGGATGCCCTTTTGATCTTTACATTCTTAAGAGCATCTCTTTTGCAATGAATGCACTTCTCTTTTTTTGGTATTTCCCAATGTTCAGCAGCCTGCAGTGAGCAATGGCACAGCAGAAGTTCAGTTAAACTTCATACAAATGAGATCCAGGGGCAGTGTGACTCCAGGTCACACACACCTGCCTGGTGCACAAATACACTTCTGGCCTGAATTAGGCAACCTCAGGTTACCACACCATATGAAAGGCTCATTACCTGCTGATTGTCTTCTTTTTCCCTCTTTACCATGCTGTGCATGTAATTATAATAACTTGTATTAGCTATTTCTATTTACATGAAATACAACAAAACAACAGAGTCAAATACTAACAGAGAGGGTAAAACCTATCAAACTCAATGGACTTACAGAAAAAGAAAAGACCAGCTGTAAAAAAAAAAATATTAAGCTTATAAGATAAGTCTTAGTGAATAATATGTCTATACACCACTTCCTTCTGCTCTAGCTAATGAAAGAAATAGCTGCTCTTGCAGATTAATCAATCTAAACTGCACAACATCTAAAAAAGAAACTTTTATTAGTGTTCAAGAAATATGAACTTTTAATAAACTATCTGAAATGCTCAGAAATACACTTTCTGTAAATATGACCACAGAGAGTAGAATAGAATCATTTAGGTTAGAGCCAAGATCATTGAGTCCAATTGTTTCCCTGACACTGTCAGGTCCACTATTTAAAACCATGTCCCCAGGTGCCACAACTACACATCTCATAAATACATCCAAGGGTGGTGGCTCTACCACTTCCCTGGGCCACCTGTTCCAGTGCCTGACAACCTTTTAGGTGAAGATATTTTTCCTAATATACAATACAAACCTCCCCTGATACAAACATTAGGCTGTTTTTTTCCTATTCTATATTTTGTTACCTGAGAGAAGAGACTGACCTCCACCCATCTACAACCTCCCATTCTCCAGGCTACACACCCCCAGTTGCTCCACCTGTTCCTCCTCAGACTTGTACTGCAGACCCTTCCCCAGCTGTGTCGCCCTTCCCTGGGCATGCTCTAATCCCCTGAAACCTTCCTTGTGGAGAGGAGCCCAGAACTGAGCACAGCACTTGACATCCAGCAGTGTCAAATACAGGGCGATGATCCCTTCCCTGGTCCTGCTGCCACTCTGTTGCTGACACAGGCCAGGATGTCCTTGTCCTTCTTGGCCACCTGGACACACTCTAGCCCCAGCATGCAGTGGTGCATGGGATTGTTGTGACTCAGGTGCAGGACCCAGGACTTGGCCTTGTTGAAACTCAGAATTGGCCTTGGCTCATCGATGCAGCCTGTCTGGATCCCTCTGCAGAGCCTTCCTGCCCCCCAGCACACCAACATTCCCACCTGCACACTTTCTGAGGGTGCACTCAAGACCCTCATGCAGATCATCAGTCAAGATCCCAAACAGGGCTGGTACTGAGCCCTGGGGAACCCTACTTGTTACTGGCCACAGCTGGATTTAACTCCCTTCACCACCACACTCTGGGCTTGGCCAGCTTTATGGCCAGCTTTATAGCCAGCAAACAGTGCACCTGTCCAAGCCATGGGCTCCCAGCTTCTCCAGGGGAATGCTGTGAGAAGCAGTGCCAAAGGTTCCCTTGAAGTCCAGGCAGACCATATCCACAGCCTTCTCCTTCCCCACTAAGCAGGCCACCTTGCCATAGGTGTGCAGGATTCTCAGCTCTGAGGGAGCACCAGATCTCTCAGTTTCAGGATAAAACTCAGACTCATGATCCCTGCCACCTGTAGTTCCATACTTTTGTTGTAATTCACCTTACCTTCTCTTCTTATCCCACCAAATATCAATACCAAGTTTTTGAAGCAAATTCTCTTTCTTTGGTGCTACTGTTTTACACTGGAAACACAGACTTAAAGGACTTAAAGTACATATTAAGCTCTTGTAAAATTCTAAAGTGGTTTAGGTTTGACATCAGTCACAGAACCCAATGCATGAAGCACATACTTTGCCTAACAAAATTGAGATTTCTGGTTAAAGAGACAAGGGAAAATAGATTGCACTGAAAGGTCAACTGCTCAGCCTCAAGAACTATTTTGAACAGGTTATTCAGGGGTCATTGTGAATATAATTTCATTAAATATGGGCACTAATATGCCCCAAAGAAAAGGGTGCTAATAAAAATGGTTTTGATGATGTGTGATCAATACAGAGGATCTGAAAATCAAAAGGAATTGAAAAACTTTATTTAATATATAGAAAATGGGCTAAAATAGCATTAATATAGAGAACACTATCATGCATTTCAGGATTGAGAAAATTCCTGTAAAAAAAAAAGACAGTTCTCATCGCAGCAAATCACATTTCTTTGTCTGTGAGACTATGAATCATCAGTCTAAGTCTGCTTTAGAAAAGGATATTGAGTTTATCAGACAAAATATTTCTAGAAGTAAGATCAATACTCTTGTATAAGTCAGAGGTGAGATATCATTCAAACAGCACATCTGGACATCAGAAATATTGCTTGGATCTCCTGAGCTCAAAAATATGGATTCAAGTTGGAATACATACTGAGAAAAGCAATTGCTATGAGCATAGGAGTGCATTATCTACTGCACAAACTATATCAAAGTAGTGTGGTTTGCAGAACCTGGCAAAAACACGACTAATGTTGTGACAATATAAAATTTTCTGTAAAAATAAGTGAGTAAGAACAGTAACCATAAGGAGGGAATAACACCTAGAACAAGTAAATGCCAGCATCCACATCACCAAAAAAGGATAAGAAACTAGTCATTGAAACACTGACATGGAAAATTAAAGAAGGTATAAAATTTTGGAACACTTTCCTAACGTTAATAGTAGTTTAAGTAAGAGCTGCTTAAATTTCTGAAGAGGTTTATATGAACAATTATCAGAAACACCATCAGCATCCTTCCTCAAAGACAAGCTTTTCAACTTATTAGAAAAACTGAAGATTACCAGTTTTTTAACTTTATTTTCTTTCTACGTGCTTTGTTTTCAACCAAACCCATACAATATGTGCTTGCACTTGCCTTCACATCGTACTGTAAGCACAAATGTGAAGTAAGGTACAGCACAACAGATCTCCTTCACATTTCCCACAGTCAGAATTAGCCAGTGATTTATCCATTATGCATTCCCTCTTATTGAATTTCTAAAGGCAAAAGCTGTTAGTTTTAGAAAGCCCATGAAATCTCAAATTACAAAGTTGGTTTGAACATAAGAGGTACATGGTGTATTTCTGGTCACAGAGGCTGGGCCACCTGATAGCCAGCAAACAGTGTAAATGTATGACCTGTATTTCCTAATGTTGTATTTACTAATGTAAACTATTTTCCAACAGAGACACAGCAAATCATTTTGTCCCTTCTTATCCTATATTCAGGAGACTTTCCTGCTCTATACAGTTTTTACAGTCTCTCTTATGGATCCATTGCCCTTGTCTAGATATGGATGGCTCCCATTTCCTTTCCTTAATATCTCCCCCCAACTTTCATTGTTTGAATTTCTGGTGGGGGTTTCTATCCCTTTCTCTGATATTTCCCCAAATATTCCTTCCAATAAACTCACATAGCTCATATTTAAGGAAGACAGCTACATAACCAGTTACAAATGCAAATTAATTACATTGGTTTTAAAACAGGAACAAATAGTCTCCAACAATAAAAGGTTTGTGACATTTGTTCCCACTATCACATCAGTCTAAGTTTCAGTCATGTAAATCCTTGGGAAGTGGACTTTTGCCTAGGCAATCAGATCAGAACACATGGTAAACAAAACACCTACGGAGCACTGAGAAACAGATGTTCTGGTAAAAGAGAGATAAAATGTAACTGAAATGTTTATCTAGAAACTCTGCCTAGAATCTGATGGATTAAAAAAAATAGTTAAAACTTATTTGCTGGAAGTTTTCCTGTGTTATACTGCATGAAAAAACCCCAATTTTTTCTTTACTCATTCTTCAATAGAAGTATAAAAAAAGATGTAAAATTAATATCTGTGCCATTCATTAGTCTCTCCTAAGCAGTGATGAAATAACATTTTCTTTGCAACAGAAAATGAAGAAGGCTGGCAGCTAACCTTGTGCTGACTCTGTTAGGAATTTAAGTCTTCCTTAGGCAATAAGGGTTCCCAACAAAATTCTGATGATGAATTGAAAAACTGTTATGGCTTGAATTTTATTCAGGAAAAATATAATACACCAGTAAATATTTAGAATTGCAGTTCAGCTTTTGTTAATCATTTCTTAAATTCTATCACAGAAGAGATTTTTACAAACATAGACACTTTCAAAAGTAGTATTTACTATCAATGGTCATTACTATAGTAGCACAGCATATCTATTTTTAAATACACAGACTATGATTAATTATAAGAACATAAAAATGCAAAAACTCCTTTACTCACTTGCACTTCTGCTTTAGGACTCAATGAATTAGAGTCTGGAGTCAACTGAAGGAAATGCAGCAAAATAAGTCTGATGGAGGTATGCAGCAAAATTGGGGCCAAAGTATTTGAAAACTGGGCATATACAGAACATTATTGTGCAGGTCGTACCTTTAAAAAAAGAGATAATCTTTCTACTCCTCTTTTAGAAGCATGGATGTGAGGAAAACACTGAAACCAGGGCCTACTTCATTGCACAAACCATGCACCTCTCCTTCATTTTCAAGATACAAAAATGATAATAAATTGCTCCCTGCTGTCAACCTGCATGTAATGTCTGAGAGCTTCTAGAGGATCTTTAAAATGCTACTTTTCCTTGTAATGGGGAAAAATGAGAATGTAGATAAATTACTAAAGAAAAAATTCATTAGGAATCTTTTTGTAAATATTTTTGTCTCTTATTGAATACATTTATCTTTTTAACTTCTCCCTTCTGATAAATTGGGCTGAAGAAATAAAATAATCCAAACTATAAGGAAACATGGAATTTGAAAAGAGAGTATGTTTTAAGTATGTTTATGCACTTTCAGGAAACCTATAATGTTCATCATCAGAAAATGAAGGAACTATTATGTTGATCTTTCCCATTAGCCTAATATGACTAAACTCACAGTGAATGTCTTAATCAGAGATCTTTATGAAATATAATCTTTCCTGTATTAGAAGTTAGGAGGCCTTTGGTTAGGAAGACAATTATGCTGAACTTATTTTTCCCCAGCCTATAAAGAAGGTAATCCCTCTTATTAACGGTTCAAATATCAAATACAGGAGACACATTTAATGGAATTATTTTTTAATCTTTTCACTGTCACTACAAGTGCCACCTGACATTAATCCCCTGGCACCAGTAATAAGATTAAATGAGAAATTTTACCTTTGGCATTGTGTGATAGACTAAAGCACAGGAAGAAACCTCATCAGTGGTTTAGAAAAGATTTAGTGTCAGTTGTATGACAATCTAGAAGACGTTCCCTATGGGAAAACAGCTACAAATAGTAAGCAAAAAATCATTGCTTTTTCTGTCTAGTGATATACAAAAATACAGCAAGTATTCTTTCAAACATGGGATCTAGCAATGGATACTTTAAGGCCTGGAAACACTAAGCAAATAGGAAAGTGAGACCTAAATGAATGAACAGTATAAACAAAAATAATAAAAGCTTCAACAGACTATTTACCAACAACAAGAAAAAAACTCTGTCTTAAGTCCAGAAATAGGCATAAATTGAAAGCTGCAAAAACCCAGATAAGTCACATCCTGTAAAAAAAAAATAAAGAAATAAAGAAATTGGAAACTGGGAAAGCTGCATCTTGCTGCTAAGAAAAGAAGGAGTACTGGAGATTAAAGTTAACCTAGGTTTGATCTGGAAGCAAATCATATGGGATCTCTTTTCAACAGAAGAGATTGGTTAAGAATAAGACTTAAAAAAAAAAAGCCAGCCAAGGATGACAAAGTAGAGGTAAAGTGGAATCTACATAGAACAATGTTGTGTACCTAGTCACACACTGAGTGAGAATGGTCTCAAGCTTTACCAAATTTGTAAAGTCAATACCAAAGTGCCATATTGGTGAAAAACAACCACAACACTTTAAAAATGGGATCTTTAGGTCCAGTAGACTCTCAATAACACGTAAAAATAAAATGTTGAAGGGTAATTGATCATAGTGCTGAATGAATAATTAAATCAATGGGAAATCATTTACCAATTATAGTAGATTAATTTGGCAGGGCAGACAAGTCCAGTCCGGGTATAAAGACAAATGCAACCCAGTCTATTTTGGCTTTATAAACTAGCATAAATAATATGCTGGAGAAGACCTTATTAAGGAATTGTCTAAAGGGGCATGGCAATGTGATTAACCACAGGGACTTTCTCAGCTTTACTCTATATCTTAAATTTTTATTCAGTCATTAAAGCAACAAAAAATATGTGAAAGATTTCTTGATGACTCAGATTTAGGAGGGATTAATCCTTTAGAAGGATCACAAGATGATGGCAGACAATCCAGATGACTTCAAGTAAGGCAACATTAGAAATGGAACTAAATTAAAGTGCAAGGTCATACCCTCAAGGACCAACAACCAGAATGTTTGCAGTGAGCAACTTGAGAGGAATTGCTGAGGAAGAGTAAGACAAAACCATATTAGCCACAATAAACAAAAGAGTCCCAAAATAATGGAGCATAGAAAAAATAATTGTAATCCTTACCCTTTTTCAGCCTTTCCAGCAAACAACACAGAGATGAATAAACAAAAATACTTTTTTTTCAAAAAGCAGGTGAGACCTCATCTGTGCTATCACACAGGAATTCAGACTGGAGCCTGGACCAGGTCAGAGAAATAGATATCTCATAAGAAGAGCTGGAGGGATTGCTTATTTAGGCTAGCAAAGTAAACACTGAGGAGGAAAAGCTGCTTATCAGGTGGGTAAATGTTAGGTGAAATTGCTATATAAAACAAAGGACAACTCTGGATCACTAAAGACACCCACTTATGAGATTTAGACCCAAAACTCAGCCTTGAAAGCATTGTCTGACATTTTCATCAAAAGTCAGAGTAAGAAGATATGCAGTGTCTGCCCCTGAATGTCAGGCCTTCACAGTTCAGCACTAAACAAGACTTCCAGTTTATTGAATATGAACTAGATAATTTGGGAAAACTGGTTTCATATGGGGGTACAATTTGTTTGAAAACAGTCCTATATTAGACTAGGAATACTAGTTAATTTCAGTTAATCCCAAATTACTTTCAAAATTTTACCCTAGCAGTAGTTAAGATACAACAGGGCAAAATATGAGAGGGAAAGCTGCTCATTTTAAAACTGACCTTTCATCAGCTGCAAGTCACTCGTATTCTGCTCAATTAAGAGATTCTTTCAAAAGCAGTGTTTTCTCTAATTTTCAAACAGAGCAGGTGCTCCAGTTGATGTTACTTTTGTACTGAAGGCAGCAGGCAACCCAAAGGCTATGGAGGCTTATTNCAAGGATTTATTTTCAATAAATTCAAGTTATCATTCACTATGAAGCTAAAATCATCATGTAATATTGTTGCTTTTTCTATATTGGGCAAAATTATGTCTCTAATAATTTCCTATGAATGTGGGGTCAGCAGCCATTTTGCTTAAACCACAGCAGAGGGGAAGTAAATGGATTTCTCCTGGAAAGACTCAACTTTTGGTTTTCCAAGTTATTCTTTGACTGTTTTAAATCTGAATTAAAATCTAGTTGGAGTGAAAGGTCTGTTCTTTCTATATTTGTGTGTAGGACACAGTAACATCTTAACTCCATAGGCTGAGTGTAGTGATCTGCATTTTCTTTACATAACTTGATCAATGAAAGAAAGGAGTGAAACTTTTAACATTGTTTTGAATATTTTTAGCATCCCAGGAAAGGAAAAGTTCTTCTAAAGCTGGGAGTGAAATAGGGAAGGAAAATATCTCCAACTAATTTTTCAAGCCCTAAGTTCCTGTTTGCACATGAATTCTGTTCATATCTGAAGTAACTTCACAAATTGATTTAAATCTCACCATTTATCCTTTCACTGAGTACAGTGTGGGCCACCTCTATTTAGGTTCCATGGGTAATATCCCAGCTGCCCACTGATTCAGGAATTATGTACTGTACACAATAGATTTTGAACTCCCAAATGTTTTCTAAGAATCTGGCACAGTAAAACATCCAGCACAAACATTGCCTTTGAACATTGCTACTAAGTGTGCAGACACGGAAATGTTAAATGATTAAAATCTCTCATTTAAAATGCTTTAAAACTTATTGTTTTATGATCATATATTCTCAGTAATAAGACTGAAGCCCCCAGACCTAGCCAGAGGTGATTGTAGTCTTTGTATCAGCCAGAAGGCTGTAGATTCCAAGTTCACCTTGAGGCTGGCAATTGTTATTCACCAATTAAATTACAATTGCTGTACTGGAATATTAATTACAAATATGTTATTGGCATCCGTGAGATGATTATTTGTCCTGCACACTATGCAGAAATTTCATTCAATCCCTATAATTTTCTTTTTCTGTTTTTTCTTCAAAATCCCCTCAAAACCCTCTTTTAGAATGAAACCCTGCCAAAACATTTATTCTCCTGGTTTAAACAATCTCTAAATTACAATCACACACACTTTTATTACATCACAAGTCAGTGATTTATTTTTCTTGCTACCTAAAGCTGAATTCAAATGTATGAAAATGCATAGTGAGTTATCTAATTAATAATATCAAAAATGTTTCCCAATCCCTTTATTATTAGTTTGAATAAACCATCCCCTAAAACAAGGGTGAATCTAAATTGAAAGCACTGTTCAATAGAGAAAGCTGCATAAGAATCCTCTGGAATTTTGAAACTTGTATACCAAATTTGAAAGAAACTGGAGGATTTTTAGAAGAAATTTACATGTATTGGTAACAAACTGATAACTATATATTTGATAACCATAACTCAAAGGCAGAAGTGACAGCAGAGACAGCAGAATGATGTGGCAGAAATTTAAGAAAGAAGACCAGACACACAAGGTTTGGCTTTACAC
>VZTT01037977.1:19645-35454 GCA_013400855.1 Buphagus erythrorhynchus | reverse complement strand
TACGATAAAGAATCTTTCGGAGCCATGTTGGAGCTGGACTAGGATGGCAAGGGCCCAGCCAGGAGGTGGTGTTGGTTGTTCCAACTGCATTCCATTCCAGAGAGCCCAGCTCAGCTCCCTCCCCGCTGGGCTGCAGGAACTATTTCAGGAAATTAATACAAATCACCACAGTGGCCCTGCCAGTGACCTGAACTTGTTGGAACTGGAAAACTTGTTTTCTAAAACTAATTTTCACAAACCAATCTCATTTTAAGACAAGGAACCAACATCAAGGATACTTTCCAGCAGCATAAGAACAGAGATAAATATAAAGTGACCTGTAAGATAAACCATCATCGAGCAGGTATGATTCACATGACATCTTTAGGAGCCTTAGTCTGTGTTCTGTGCCAGAATAACATGGGTTCCTGGAGGCCACAAGAGAGAATTGCTCACTGAGATTCTCAACCAAACAGGAGAGAAGGGCTGCTAGATAAGGGTGCAGACAGGAGTCCTCTTGCCCTGGGTAGAAGATCCATAGCAGTATAAAGCATGTGGAATCTCTGGCACACTTCTAGGTACAGAAGTTAAGAGCTGGAAAGCAGTGTAGTAGAAGCAATAAAGGAAAATTACCAGTGTGGATGACAATATCAAAAGCAGTGCTGGCTGGCTGGGAGACATGACAGATGCACCAGCTTTTGCCCAAAATTGGCACGCCAGGGAAAAATACTGTATTTGCCTTAGATTTACACATAAAACCTCTAGAAGTGAATTAGGTAAAAGAATGACATCTGCTGTCTAAAATGGCCTATGAAACAGCTGCTAGAATTTACAAACAAAACAAGACCTGTGGAAGATGGAAAATATTTTTAGAAGCTTAGAAACAGGATTTAATGTATTTCTTCTGATTCAAAAAAGACCTTAGATATTGAGCCCAACAAAACTAGACACCCAAATGTTAATTAATTAAAATACCAGAAAGTGTACATTAGGAAAATTAATAATTAAATGGATACACATTCTCTTATATGCTCAGCTTGTGGTATCACACAGTTAAATGCAGGATGTGTTAAAAACATGCATTCCTTCAAATTTGAAAATACAGAGCAAAGTTGCTACAGATTTTTCTTTGGTTTTAATCTTCATTTTGCAAGTAGTAGCACTTAATTATTTAGACCATCAGCTAATTCAATCTTTCTTGAGAAATATTACCAGATTTTGGTGGTTGTTGTGCACTCCCCATGCTGATTTTCCAGGAAAGAAGATCATGTCAGTGTGACTGCTGGGAAAATGTACAAATTCCTTGTACTATTACACCCCTCAAAAATATCAAAACAGAGCTGATTTGCTTTGCAAAGGATTCAAATTTAGCTGAGAATTGAAAACAATTTGTTCCAACAGCATAGCCCTTTGAAAGCAGTAACTGCTGTATAAATAAACTCAGAAATCTATAGACTGCACAACTTGTATTGAATCAAGTGTCCAGCAAACATGCACAAATGTGCTTCTGAATGTCTGTTGAGAGGGTTTTGTCAGGGCAATATTTTCAAGCAAAAGATTTAAACCAATGCCCTACTTCACATCATCAGCTTTGATTTAGAACAGTAATGTCTGCTCTGTAATTTCAAGGTGATTTCCTATTTTATCTGTTAGAAACCCTTCAAAAGCCCAGATTTGTTCAGCATAGAAAACGAATATGTACATTCTCTTCTGGTAATCAAAAAACAATGCTTTCAGTATAATTTTGTGACAAGGTCCCAATTTGGGTGCATTTTTTATTAGGAAAAGACACAACTGGCTTGATGTACCAGTGTTATTTCAGTGATCATCAACTGATCACACCAAATTTGGAGGGAGCTCAGTGCAAGATTGCCCTCATGATGGATGAAACCTAAACACACTTTCACTGAGGTCTATGTTTATTTTTTCCCCTGTAGCAGCTAGCTCTCTGAATTTCACAGGTTTTAAGTGTTCTGAAATTTTCACTGCATCAACTACTTCAACAGCATTTATTCCCTAAATCTAATCAAATCTTCACTTCCTACCTCAAACCTTACCTAAGCTGTATTCAACAGTATTTCCTGCTTTTGTTTTACATTTCTCTACAAAATAACACATCAATTCTATTCCTCCCACAACTGTTGTCTGTTCAGTTTATTCAATAGTGTTATGAAATATGGAAAGTACTTGAGAAAACACTAAACAAAGAAAAATACAAATATTTTTGTTCATCTCCATAGACTATACTTTTGTTGTTGTTGCTGTAAAACAAACTAGCAGTATGAAGCTGCTGTGTGCTTAGAATTCTCTTCCTGACATCCTTTTAGCTTTCTTGGTAAAAGTTGATCATTCAATGCAAGAGAGATATTTCTTATTCTTGTCACCACTTCTATATGACAGCTTTTTTTCAGTACTTTCTGCTTCATCTGAGTAACCAGCCAAACTCACTTAAAACAGCCGCCAGCACTGAAATGTTCCATTTTAAACAAACCCTTTGTTTGAAGCCCTTCATTCAACATTTCAGACCCTTTGGGAAATTTCAGATTCATGCCATTTTGGATTAGTTTCTTTCAATGATTACATGACAGGTCATAGCTGGATCTATCACAAAACTGTCCTGATAACTGCATTTTCACAACTTTCCAAATTTCTTTATAAATCTCTGCTTTAGTAGAGCAAGTAGGAAATTTATGCAGCAATTGTGACTAAAGCTTACTTAAATTCAAGTAAATGAGGACTTGGGTCTTTTAAATTATTTTTTATAAAAGTTCTACTTCTAGAAATCTGCACTGGATTTTAATGAACAATATAGCTCATTATTTTCTGCATAACAAGTGTGGCAAGTGTATTATTTTCCCTTCAATAAATGCATGCACATGAAGCATAAATTAATGTCTTCCTAGTGACAGGTTCACCATATACAATATTTCTGCATTTGCTTTTTTAGCAGTTCACCATTTTCTTAACTTTTAATAAAAAACATTTCTTGCAGAACTTACTAAATATAAACACTTTTGCTATTAGTTATGGTATAGAGATTGGTCTGTCAGGTTTGGGGGATTGGGTGTTCCATTTCCTTCCCAGCCAGCCACAGTGCCCAAATTTGTGCATCAAGAGGCCCTGACACAAAGGTTAAAAATATAACTTTTGGCCTTAATATGAACTTTGGACTTAGCTCTTTTGGGCTTACAATGTTTTTCCTTTGGGCCCAACATCCAGCTTGAGCTGGAGCTCAAGCTAACAACAGTATCTGTCAACCCACAGCAAAAGCAGGAAAATTAGTTACCTGAGGTAAAAAGCAAAATTAGTGCTTCAAATCTATCACAGATAATAACTGATCATGTTATTCAAGGGTAGAACCTCTCATACTTAATTTTTATTGTTTATCATTTTTTAATAAGGCATTGTGAAACAAGATAAACATGAGTAGCATCACAGCTATCCATGGTCAATATCCATGAAAAACACTACACCTCCAGGTTTAAAAGTATTCCTTTTCACCACAATTCACAAACCTACACTCACCAACTCCAAAAAGCTGATGTCAGTAGTGGGCAATTACCTTCAGACTCCTAAAACTGAGAACATGTTTGCATCTAACAACTCTCACATACACACAATAATTTCCTATGTTACAAGTTGAATGTAAGTTTTAAAAAAAAAATTAAAAATACAACTTTTATACCAGTCTTCAATTTTTAAATTATTCATTTTTTAAACTATTTGAACAGTTTGCTGTCCAAATTAAATGCTGCTGTTGGTTCTCATACCTGAAAATATTCACAGTTATTGCTAACAAGTTGCCACTTGTGACTATGTAAACTTACATCTGCCAGTTGGAATATGACACCAACAAGCTGTGTGGTTTGCAGTTAACAAAATAAATGTATATTTGTTCAACATGAAATATCAGAAGACAATACAAATTCCACCACTGATCTTCTGTGTGTCCTTATAACAATTTCTTGTAGGAAATATATGGAATGTCCTTAACTTAGAAGTGGCTTTCTTCAACACGTCATTAATTCTAACATGCAATTGATACAGGTTTAACCTTTAGCTCCACAATCTATAACCTCATGCTTCAGTCCAAACTGATATTTTTATTCTAAGTGCGAAGTCTCCAGCAAACCTCCAGCCTGTGTTTTCACCCTTTCTCGCATGAAAATGAAAAATCAGATCTGTAAAAGCACATTACAGCTGCAGTTATTACATTTCCAGTGTGGCTGTTATGAACCTGCGTGTACTCCGTGCCGGGAGGCTGCGTACAGGGAATTAAACAGTCTGGGGCTTGCTGTTAGCAAGCTGCAGACCTCTCTCATATCTGATATATTCCTACATATATCACTATCTTGTTCACTGAAGTCAAATTTATGAAGTGCTCTCCAATTTTAAAGAATCCTTGTATCTGGATTTTGGAGAAACCTATTGCAATTGGTAAAACTTTGGAGTTTTTTAAGAGATAAGCATAGCTGTAATTGTGCTTCTGCCAAAGTGTCTGAAAAGGAGGCAGTGATAACATGGTCCTGAGCATGTGCACCTATTAGTTGTCTCGTGTAAAACAATCGCTCAGCTTTTTGTGGACAGCTATGGATGAAAAGATCTAGAGTGCTATTATATCTGAGTGCATTGGTTGAGATTACTGATCAGTACTGCAGCTTACCCAATTTTACATGAGCCCATTACTTGCAAAAACCTCTGGTCCAGGGATGGGTATTGCCAAGCCTGCTCTCCACTCAAAGGTTAATTTGTTTGGAAAGCTGCTGTCAAATATTGTTTAGTTATTTTTCAGAAACAAGGGTTTTGATGGGCTTCAGGAGAGAAAGAATAAAAGTTTGCTTGCAATTTGAACATCATCCCTGCATGCTAATGAAGCATCTGCCAAGATTTTAGGAGTTTTTAATGAATCCTGCCCTTTGCTTTAGGAAACTTCAATGGTGTGGTCCAGCTTGTCTTGGAAAACCCATGGGACAAAAAAAAAAACATGGGTGGTTAAAAAAAAACTCCAAACCACACATGCCTTATCAAAACAAATTTAAAAATTAAATCAGTCTTTCAAAAATGTAGATTAAAGCCTAAACAGTGCACACTACCACTCATTACTAAGGTTTTGCTAAAATTCTAAGTGGGTGTCTTTGGTTGCAGATAGCCTAGAATTTAGCCTGTAGTGCTTACAGCTGGGAGTAGCCACATCAATTTCTATTGCTTCACAGAAATCAATCGGGCTACTCCCAGCAGTAAGTGCTGCTCTTCACTGTAAGCACTTACAGTCCCTAAGAGTTTGTTAACCCTGTCTCAGCTGAAACCAGCACAGTGTGTTCTGTAATATTTCTGTGCCACTTTCTCATCTACATCATCTTCTGCCTTGAAAGGTTCATCCAGGTAAACAGCAGAAGCAGCAGCAATGTATGAAACCCACACTGATGCTGTACCATCCACCTGAAGGGATTGTCATTCCTCTGAAAGACTAATTATGTGATGTCAACTTCATAATCACAGAAATTATTTCAACTGAGCAACCATGACCACTATTATTCCAGCATACCAGACCACATCAGGAAAATGAGCGGTGCTTTAAAATTCATTTGTCTATGTTGATCATAGCCTGGAACAAGTTACATCACATCATTTTTCATGCAAGTGCTGACAAGAAGTTAAGATAGGATTTTGAAAACCTGCAAAGTGTCTGCCTTATGGAAATGAAAATGAAATTGTAGCACACATAAGGAATAAATTTTTAGCCCTAACTGAAGGGTAGATACAGATACTTTCAAGACTGCCTTATTGCCAGGTGCTGTTAAAGCTAAAGGTACTACTATTTATACCTGCAATATCTACCATAAAGTCACCATGAACATCCCAGCTTGAGCTTACACTCAAACGTTGATACACTTTAATTTTGAATAAAGACATCCTATGATCAACAGATCATAGGAAAGCTCAGAATAAAAGGAACCTCAAAAGGTTCCTGTGGCCAGCAGGTCAAAGGAAATGATTCTCCATCTTCCTAGTCCTGGAATGCACAAGACAATTCAACATGGCATGCTGGATAACAATTTTTTGCAATAATACAATTCAGACTGCATAACTGCAGCCCATGCACTGTGAGAAAGCAGATCAAGAAAGCCACCTCTGTACAGAGGCACTCATGTAAAACACACATTCCATTAAGTTGTTGTCCTGTGGGCTCAAGCTGGTTCCAAGTTTATAAATCCTGAAGATGAAAATTTTCCATTGAGGTTTTCATTGCTCTTAGTGAAATCCACCACCTCCTAGGAGGGAACCATGGCAAAGTCTATACACGAGTTAAGGAGTTGGAGAATAGAAATATGCCTACATGGCTTCATTTGGTTCTGTATTTAAGCTGCTTGGCAGAGCTTCCCTGAAAACCCAATGTGGTGCAGGGGAGAATTCTGTGAGGTCTAACTGTAGTTACTGACAGGTCTTGGGAACGGACACCAGTTCTGGCTAGTTTGGACCTTTCTGCACCATGTGTTATGGAGACATACCTTATACTGTGAAGCTCTTATATTAGCTGTAGAAATCAGAAGACTGAATCCTAACAGATTCTTCATACAAAATGGCAAACCACACCAACCAACACTATTTATCTGGTTTAGGTAACACTGCACAAACTGGTGAAAAAACTGACTGTGGCTATAGCAAACAAGACAAACTTCAGGTCAAAAACTATTTTCATTAATGTCCTGTCAATGTATTAACAATTACTCCTTTGTAATTATGATAAAAGGACAGAGGAAAAAGTCCTCTGTGATTACTTGAACTGGCCCCACTTTAGGAAGTGTGTCTTAATTTCCTGTCTTTTATCACTAGCTAAGTGCAATTTTAATGCATTTAATCTTATCCCAACCTTTATCTGCTTTGTTTCTGACTGTTCAGGCTCAAGATCTTCCCCTCACTCAGGATTTTGCAAATGGTTTTGCATAATGCAATTACTCATGGATTGATAAAGCATAAAATTGTAATATGCATTTGAGAGTTCTACAGTGAAATAGTACACACCTTATAGCAAATGGGGAAAATGTATCCCTCTTTTCCCTTACTTAAATCTAAGGATCAGACACTTCATTTTGGGGAACTTAACATTCACTGCTACACATAAATCAATGAATAGACACAGGGTCTAGCAGGTGAATCAAAATAAGAACCTTCCTCATGACTCAGTCAGAAAGAGCTGTGATAAACTTGTCTAGTGTGGGTCATTTCTTGTAATTTTTACATCCACACACTATCAGGATAGATTGAGAGCTCTGGTTTAGTCAAGGGAACAAGAAAAAGATAAATGAGAGAACTGTGCAGATGAAATGTAGTGGCACAGAACACAGGCAGAGATGGCATATACACAGAAAGATATATTCAAAGAAACTGCCAGAGTTATGCAGCTAAGCAAGTTCCAATGGATAGAAGCAAAATGTTTTACTGTGTGACTTTTATGTCGTACTTTTTCCATTTATAGTCAAAAAAAGCTTGCTGCTATTCCTAGCCCGCAGACAAGAGTAAATCAAGCTGTCTCCCAGCTTTAAATCAGCAACTTGCACACCACGGTAGCATTTGCATCATTTCCACCATTTCAAATTAAAGCAGCCATTCTGTGCTTTTATGATTTCTCATGCAAACCATACCTGGTTAAGCAAGAGCTATTTATAGTTTACATTTACCCATAAATAATATTTTAACAGGAATGTCATAATGGAATGTCATAGATTTTAGATTAGCCAATCAAACATCTATCTAATCTAGTGGTTTTAATGCAAAATAACCCTTCTTCATTAATAAAAGTGAAAGGAAAAAGAGTAATAGCCGACTATACTTACATACATATATATATGGAATAATATGTATATAAATGTAATAATATATATTTGCACTGCATTTGCATATATGTGTAGACACATATGCTATTTAGGCATGTTTATCTCAAAGACCAGAAAATGGTGACATAATAAAAAATATGTATTTTTTTGCAAAAATATTTGCAATAAATACAGCATGGTTGAAGATAAAAGTACCTCCTAGTTTCTATATTGTCAAGTTTAAATATTCTCTTTTTGTCAAGAAAGCAGCTTCTCTCCATTCTTGCCATATGCAAAGTTTTAAAAACATTTTTCTCTTGCTAGCCACTATGATGGTGTCTTGGTTTGAAAGACAGGTGTCTGCTAGGGAAGGCAGGAGCCTCTCGTGGAATGAAAAATGTAAACCCTTTCCTCTGAAATATTATAATTTTGAAATTAAGAGGCTCTCAGGCAAAGATATAAGAAGAGGATTAACAGTTCTTTACTGGTATGTGCAATGAAACAAACAAACAACAACAAACTATGGCATTAACAACAAACAGAACCACAAACCCAGTGACCCTTCCCAGCGCCAGGCACTTTCCCTTTGGTGCAGTTCCGCTCACAGCCAGCAGGGGCGCTGCTGGCTCCCGGGCGGGCAGGGCACGTGTGGTGATTCACCCGCGCGTGCCCGGGGCNAGGACTCTGAGGAGCACCAAGCTGGAACAAATTCAGCAGGAATGAGCAAAAATCCCAGGGTGGTGGATGAGATGTATCAGAGGCTCTGCAGCTGTAGCTGGAACTGCGGGACGTCCCAGCAGGACAGGGGATGAGGGGCTACAGTGCAGAGAAAACTCAGAGCAGTGCTGAAGAAGCAGCAGGGACAGGGCAGCAGCGACCAGGCTCCAACCCAGGGCAGGGAGAGGCAGGGTCAGGATCCCTGGCACATGAGTGATATATATAAAATCTTCACAGAACATATAAAAACACTGGCAGGAAAATTAGGACCAACTGACTTCAAATGGCCGTCAAACAGACATAAATCTCCATAAGGCAGAGGTTCAAATAAATTATAGTTAGATGCACCGTGCATGGGAGAACAGATTGTGGAAGATTAGGAATGGGGCTGTGGCAGAGCCTCATCCCTAATGGGGTGCAGCTGTAGAAGACAGGTGAACAGCATCGAAGGAGAAGTGTGGAATGCTGATGTGTATTGACCAACCACAAAAGAGTAAAAGGGCACCCAGGTGTCATGCACGTGAGAAAGAAAGGTGTAAAGAGTTAGGAGGACAGAGAAGAAGAGAGAGTTTGCTGGCCATGCTGTGAGGAGTAAGGGTTAGGTGGTCGTGTAAGGGACAGGAAGGAGTTAGCCAGTCATGCAGAAGGAAGACAGAAGGAGAGGAGTCAGTGTTGCATAGAGCTGCCTGGGAAGCTTACAGAGAAAAGGTATGCAGGTTTTTACTACAGGATAATAAATATATATGTATATATATATATGTATATATAACTGACGGTGTCAGTCAGTTTGAGTGAGACAACCGTCCAGAGATGTCAAGCACCAACGCCAAGAAACATGCAGCTTTTTTCAAAATGAAAAGAAATATTGCTGCATGCTCCATGCTACAGGTTAACCAGATGGTCACTTGATAGATGCCTTTACTAGAGGAACCACACTGTCCCCTTTCATATGATAAAAAGAGAATGTGTGTTTCTTTTGGATTCCAATCAATTTTAATTCATTTTTACCAGACAATACATGCTACTAATGATTACTCAATTAACCTCAGAACTCCACAGTAACCAGTGAATCTCTAAGAAACTTAATGACATAAATGCATTCTGAACGAAATAACACAAATCAAACCGCATTAAAATAAAATGAAATTAATAGCAGCAAATTCACAAAGCTTTGTATCTTCCCAGCTTCTTTTAACAATAATTAGCAAAGAAACTGGAAGCACAGAGTACTGTTTCATGCTGGTGTCTCCCTAGCAACAAAGAATGCGACGTTTTAAAGAACTGTAACT
This sequence comes from Buphagus erythrorhynchus, assembly GCA_013400855.1. Classification (NCBI taxonomy): domain Eukaryota; kingdom Metazoa; phylum Chordata; class Aves; order Passeriformes; family Sturnidae; genus Buphagus; species Buphagus erythrorhynchus. The sequence goes on along the minus strand of VZTT01037977.1, from coordinate 25,655 downwards.
TTTTCCAGTGTGTAAGGATGCACATAATGAAGATTTAAGATGTTTCTACCTGTATGTAAACTATGAAACTAAAGGAAGTAAAACCCAATTACATTAGCAAACTGTCTGCTGGGAAGATTGACAGTAGGGGTAGAAAACAACAGACCACAAGAGAAAGTAACCTCAGGAGAAGGCTGGAGTGACAGATATTCAGTGCCAATAAAAAGTTAGATAAAGGGCAGAGATAACCTGAGAGAACTGAAGACTCTGCAATCAGGGCACATGGTTCGGTGAGCTAGTTGTTAAAATAGAAATCAGTAACAACAGAACTTTCTGTTTTTCTACTGCTTAGCAAAATGTGCTGAGGGACAGTGGAAAAAAATCATCAGATAGCACAGAACACATCATAAACAAAATGCATTTTAAGTCAATATACAGGTTTGTTCCTTCCATTAACATCTGGCAACTTCTGAAAAGCTTACCCATCAGGCTGTCATGCACTATAGAACTATACCAGTTCTGTGGCAAACTTTTCAATTGATTGTTATGTGGTGAAACAGTTGCTGAACCGACATTACTTCCCCCATCCTTACTCTTCAAAATTTCCTGTAATGGTATGATTCACGAGGCAAAAGATGCAAAATTTCAAATTATCTGTAGAGAATTCCACACTAGAGCAACAACTGTAAAGCACCCAAAGGTATGACCAACATTTACCAACTGGAGTACAAAACATGTTCTGCTCTGTAATTCCTGCATTATGTGAGGCAGTGCAAAATTTACACATCTGTCTGAAAGGCATAATTCAAATCAATATGGCTAAACCAGTAAAATCAGCCATGAAAAATCCTGTTTGAGTGTTTCAAAGTAATTTACTGGGCATGATATAAAGGGCATGTAATTTACTGAGCATGATATATTTCCATGTAGAATGCAGCCGAGAAAATGTGAAAGCAAGTGAGAACAGACACAGTCATAGGAAGTTTAAAAAGAATTCCAAGGAGTTCAACTCAGCTGAGAGGACTGAGGAAACCAACAAACTTGCTTTTGGGGTTCAGGATTTAGAAGAAAGCTCCATGGACTTGAAAAGAGGGCTGTGGTTTATTCATTATATGGGCAGGGGACTACAGCTTGGTGTAGCTGTGGGTTAGGGCATTAACCCTTTGGAGCGGCAGAAATAAGACACACAGCTACATGGTCATCCCTCAGGACAGGAAGGAGACCACTTTATTCTAAAACACCTTGCTTAAATAGAGCCTCTCGCAACTCTAGGGGCAGAATACAGATGATTGGTCCAGAGAAAGTGACACCTCTTCACAGGCGTTGTCATGTATCCAGCAGATGTCTTATCTTTGTTATTAATTCTCTTATGTTTAAATTAGAGAAAGGAGGTTAGCTTTATGAAAAAACCCTGGCTGAGCCTGAGAAAACTGGACTGGAAAAACTCTCAGAAGAGGTTTTTCTGGGCCTAAAGCCACAAGTCCCCTCTCTGAAATATATTAAAAAAGGAAAAAGAAGTATTTCTCCTCCCCAGCGTGGCCCTACGCCAGGAAGAACAAATACAACTCAAAAAACCTGGGGATACTTGGGTGCCAAGGGCTTGGTGTCTTTTCTCTGCACGAAACCCATCACCAAGTGAAGTATTTTTAATACAACAGTGGAAAATTCACCACTAAGTGATTATACTAATACAATTGTGAAAACTGCAACCATTCACTGTGGGAGTCAGCTTGACCGGGATGCCAGGTCAGGCGGCCATCGTGGAAGAAGAGTTATGCCCCAAGCATAAACCATGGGAGGCATTGGTTTAAGTTGTGATGACCCCCGAAAAAAGTTCCCAGAAAGCTATGAAGTTATCCATGTTAATGTCTAATTTGATAGTCAGTTGTTACCACTCCCACACCCAGAATGTTCTCCTCTCCTTGTGCCCTCATTGGCCCTCAGTTGCTGCATCGTTCCACCCCACCTACCCCCTTGGACCCTGCTTTCCCTCATCCCACCTCTGCACCACTTTCCCCTATACCTACTGGACCCCACTTCAACTCCACCTCTTTTCCTACCCCATACTTAAACCCCAGACCTCCCTTTACCTTCGTCTTCAACCACCAGCCTTTAATGAGACCTCACCCCCTCAGTTGTCACGTTCGAGTTTTTGGGCCTCGTCCCACTTTTACTATTATTAAAATATTTTATGTTACTATGCTGTGGTCGTTGAACCACTCTTCTTTTATTTCGCCACAAACGCCCTAATATCTATTTAGAATGTTGAGTTCCCATTATCAGAGAGAACTCTGGTCCTCCTAGCACTAAGCTAGGGGTCTCTCTGTTGCTTAAAATGAGCTGACTACTAGCTCTTGAGCAAAATTGCTCATGTTACCTCTCTGAGGGAGGAAACAGCCAATGAATCCTGTGGAATCTCCCATTCTGCTGCAGTCAGAGGGGATCCACGGTCTTCCCAGATGCCTCTCTCAAAACCAGCTGTCGTCACGGATCCGGTCCTGGCCCCAGGTTCTGTCCTGGTTTTCTGGGTTACATTGCTCTGCCAGGCTCAGCCCAGCTCAGGCTGTAAGCCCTGGTTAAGACAGCCTCGCTGGGTCTGTCCCAGTTTTGGCAGGCTTCGAGCCCCGAAATTCTTTGGTTCTCTTGTCAGTAAAAGCTCCGAGACCCAGTGCTCGGTGGAACTCCAAATGTAGCTCTGTGTCTTATTTCCACCACTCCAAAGGGTTAAGTCCCTAACCCACAGCTACAGCTTGGGATTAGAGCCTGGAGATGTACAAGTTCACACTCAGGCTGAAATCAGAGTGTTCTCAAAAGATGATAATATTTCTCAAAACGTCTTCAAATACAGTGGTTATGAAGAGATCATAAAAAGTGAGAAGATACACAAGAACCTTACAAAGTTTGCTCCCCTACTCATTCCTATCACTTACCTATTTTCCCAGATGATGAGAGCTTAAATTTCACTGTTCATCAAATATTTCTTGATTCAGATATGAATCATGATCACCACTCCTTAAAGAGCGTGCTCTTTTTCCTCATCCTCTTCCCCAATTTTCATGTGACCACTTTCCAGAATGTATCTCTCATCAGCTGCACAGCACTACTTCAGTAAATGCATCTTTCAAATATATTTCATAAAAAGACAGCTCACATTAAAATGTTCTTACATCACAAGGAGTTTTCACAATTACTTTCTTCAGAGCAATATTGTCTAGAAGCTTAGGAAAATTAAACAGAAATTTACTTACCTTTTGAAACTTTCCAGAAAGACCAGACACCTCTGTAATTTATTCCTTCTGTTTCAGCAGTTGTCAGATCAGATCAGTTATCAACTCACTTGGGGGAAAAAAAAGTATTCTTTTTAAAACCTAAATATCTAGTAATAAACTTAAAACTCTTTTGAAGCTTTAAAAGAAGTTTCTGTCCCAGTTACAGAACAGCATTCAATAAAAACAAGTATATTTTTTCATATTTGCAAACATTAGTAAAATTCTCTATTTAAGCTCCTCCAGTATTACTGCAGGAATTATATCTAGAGCTCAAAAAAGCTAATAAATATTCACATTTTCTTCAGTTCTGGCAATCAGTCTCCAGTCATCTGTTGGCTGTCCCCATGTGACTGATCTGTACCATCCATAATGAGAAAGAATTGTACAACCACTGCTGGACAATAACCCATCTCCTATTCTAGGAGGGGTGCAGCTCATCCTTCCCAGTCCCTCAATACTTTCCATTAGAGGACTGTAGCAGTGAAGTAGGAATATCATAGAATGACAGAATCATTTGGGTTGGAAGGGACCTTAAAGCTCATCTCATTCCAACCCCCCTGCCATAGGCAGGGAATCTTCAACTATCCCATCTTGTTCAGAGCCCCATCCAGACCGGCCTTGAACACTTCCAGGGATGGAGCATCCACAGCTTCTCTGGACAATCTGTCCCATTGCCTCACAGTCAAGTAAATACCCCTCTCTAAGCAGCTTTTAAACATTTCAGACTGGCACTATCTCATTGAGACAGAGTGGCAGATTCAGGGCTCAGAAAATATCTCTACTTTTCTGAAGTACTTCATGAATTTTCTAATTTGTTAGCAATCATGAAGACAAAGGATATTTTTAAAGTGTCACTTGACTATAGGAAATCACAGCAACAGCTGGGAGGAGTGATAAGCGGATGGAATTCAAGAGGACTTTTTTCCCTTACTATTTTCTATATAATAAGCTCCTACCTACTACTCCACAGTGCTTGCATTTGAAGATTGCTTGTTAAAGAAGATGAACTTTTTTTTAAACTATAGAGTTTAACCTTTTTACAGAAGAACAACCTCCAGGTTTTGTGCTAACACATTTAAATTCTAATCTATCTTTAAAATTTTAGGTAAAAAGTGATAAAAACCGTTCTTACCCCTTCCATATGCAAAGCTATGAGACTCAGCATGTTTCCCATTCTACTTCAAAGATGATTCTGAAGTTGTCACCATGCAAAATTATCACTCTATTCCTTAACCTTATGCCATACAAATACACATGTGAGACTAACTTTGAATTTCACACTGACTTGATTAAAAACCTTATTTCAGGATCAGAATCTCAGCCATAAGTATCCATACTACACCTGTTGAGAAAGTGAGAAAGGGAGCCTATGCCATAATTCAACCCCCTCCAGCCTAGACAGCCAAACATCATAAAGGTACTTTCATAATTAAAAAAGTCCCTGAAGCCTGCTCTAAATTACAGTAGGAAGGCAGAGGAGCTGCCTTGCATAAGGTAAAGCTTGCCCCTTACATACTTCTTCCAAGTCTGCAGTGTTACACAGATAGACAAAGGTGTTAAACTGCACACAGAGGATCTGGCCACCCACACCAAGCTGTGCTCCAGCTCTGCAATAGCCATGCTTTTGGGACAGCAAACAGTACCCTAAACCTTCAACCTTGGTCTGCAGCTAGAAAGTATTTGACTGAAATTATGCTGCACAGCACACCTGATGCAGTCCTTTTGCACCCCTTATATGAGGTAGAGAGATCAACTGGAAAAAACCTTTCTCTAAAGTCCATAAGCTGAGCAGCAGCTCCACTGGAACTCATCTGCACTGCTGAGGTAAACCCCCCCCTGCCTTTTGTAGCCTCCCAGAGCCTGGCTCATCAAAGCAAAAAAACTGCCTTTTTGTAGAGCATAAATTAAACAGAGCAGCTCACCCATGTTACCAAATGAGAGCAGAGAAGATTAATTTACTTCTTTAGTCAGTGTTGAAAGCACTTACTGAAAACTATCATTTTTAGTCAGGTCATCCTACTGTATTTCCCAGTGTTGTCTTAAAATGTTTGACACACCAATTCCTTGCATGACCCAAAAGAATGTAATGAGACCTGACTTCACAGAAAATAGAAGGCAAGAGTCCTTGTTCTTCTGTGAGGTTCCCTAAAGAGAAAAGTGAAGAAATCTGCTCTATACATTATTTGTTAATCTAGAGGGCATCACAGCTCAAAATTGACACTTACTGATAAGGTGCAGATAGGTTGTTGATTTGCAGTCCAACAACAACTACTACTGGGCAGTATCCTCATAAATTTATCAATGCAGCAACTTCTTGAAGAATAGCACTTTTCCAGAACTCTGTGGTTTTTGAAACATACAGGGAGATTAAAAAAAATAAAGATTGTGGAGGTAGGGAATTAATTTTTTGTAGGAGCTGTTGCTGGCATTGGAATACCATTACTGGTAATGGGAGTTGGATCTGTGCAGGTATATCCACATCTGCAGCACATCCAGGCTTAAACATGTCATGGGGGAAAAAAAAAGAATCTTAGAATTTTAGTATGACAGCATTCCTTGTGACCTGCTGGTGCTCACAAGTGGAAGAGGTTCTGCTAAAACACTGTCACCAATTCAGAGGGGCCAGGGAAAGGTTTGAATAAGCAGAGGTACTGGTTTGAAAGCAAAACCAGTGAGACACTCCAAGTCAGAAATACAATTTAATAGGAAAAAAAGAGACAAAATAAAATACATGCAATAGTCCAAAAGAAAACCAAGGACTG
>VZTT01037977.1:7167-19455 GCA_013400855.1 Buphagus erythrorhynchus | reverse complement strand
GTGGAGCATCTCCCAATGGGATGATGTAATTTTATCAGTCATGCAGTGGGACCCAATGGGATGATGTAATTTTATCAGTCATTCAGTGGGACTCAATGGCCCATTAACAGACGATACCTTCCTGGAGGAAGGATGGGTTGTGGAAAAGATAAAGATGACTGTCCCACCTGATTTTATCAGATGGCCCATCAGAGAATATCTCCCACAGATATAAGGACCACTGCCCCAGCTGATTTCAACAGATGGTGATAGAACACATACTTTTGGGCACATCCTGTATTGCAACCTATGACAGCGGGCAACAAGGAGAGCAAGCCAACCCAGAGAACAGTAGTGCCATTTTGAATGGACCTGAATGTTTTGAGTCAGTTAAAAAATTCTGGGCTACATGGGGGTGAAATTAAATACTCTTTTATCAGCTTGACAATGAACAAAATGAATCCTGAAAATGAAACAATGTGTTTAAAAATTTTTACCAAATTTTGTTGAATCTCCCACTCTGAACATGTATTTTGGCTCTAAGTCTCCTGTACACATAAGCTGAGGGACCCAGATTTTGCATCTGTCAACAAATGTGAAATAAAGTTTTCTTGTGGGTCTTCATAACCCTTGATAGTTTTAGTTCAAGGTAAGCTTTGACTTTGGCAACTCCATCTCTGTACACTCAGAGAACATGTCCAAGCTCTTCCAAGAAGCCTGTCACTGCTTCCTCCTCCTGTGCCCTTCTTGTTCACATTTGAGCTGATTCAGGAATGCCCTGTTTGTTCATCAACCTCCTGCACATTGCAATGGATCATTCTTGCTCTCCAAGGAAACTTGGATTAGCCAGTCCTTGATTAGCCAGCTCTCCTGAACTCCCTCAAGTCCTGCAGTCCTGCTCACACTGAGACCCTGCTAAGATCTCCAAATAAGACTACAAGTTTCCCTCCTGAAAGCCAGCTTTATAATTCAGCCATGTGTCTTGCATTGCCATTGCCTGACTAACATCCTGTCACAGATCAGTTTCTTAAAAGTGCATTTGTACTAAAGAGACCTGGCTAATGCGAGCTGTTAGATTGCGGAGAGAAAGAAATATGGAAGGAAAAAACCTATTCCTTTTTCATTTGCCTTTTCCACTCTAAGAAGCTCAGACGTAATTCAATCTAAAAGTGTGATATATGGCTTTTAAACCTCTCATATTTCTTCCCAGTACTACAAAACCTTGCAAAGCAATAGAAAAGGCTTAGGAAAAAAATGTCTTCAAAATAAATTCAAGTCCTGGACGCTACAGAAGAGTTAAATTTTCCCAATAAGTCTGTTAAAGAGAGGTGTCTGTCAGTGAGTAAACAGCAATTCTTCTTTGTACTACTAATGAGATTTCTTGTTGAAGATCAGGTTTCTTATGGCAGTTGCTGGGTTTTGTTTAACATCTTAATGCAAAGGTTTAATAATATCAGGGCTTGGTATTATCACACGAATAATTAAAACCCCTAAATTACTAGTGCAGGGAAAAAAAGGAAATTTTTGAATAGATTTAATTATCCATAGCTAAAAAGAGTGTGATGTTCACTTCATAGTAGCACCAGCTCTAGTTTTAAGATAAGATTCCATAAAATATGAATTGACATGTGCAGGGAAGGGAGATCAGAGTGCATTACAAATGCCACCCAAGAGGAACTATATCTTAAAATTTGATTTCTATCTAAGATAAAAAAAATAAAAAAGTCATCCTGGGATTAGAGAAGGCTCAGAGGCAAATGAAATCTTATTAAGTAGCTACTCAGAAATAGGATGATGGTTGTAATTAAACTACTCATTGCCCCGATTTTTTTTTCTACATATAGAAACATATGATGGTTGTCTACTTCATGTGTCACTAAAAAAACCCCAACTCTAATCATATGAAAACTCACTATTTATTTTTCTCGGTCCTTTCAAGGAAATATTAGGATTAAGATTAGATGCCATTGTGATTTACACATTTATGGATAAAACAAAACCCAAATCTTTCAAATCCAAAACTGTTTAATTGATCTAGAAGTGAAAACCTAAATTCACAATAGTAGAAGAAAGAGTTGTGAGGTAAAACAGGGAGTCTGCCAGGCTCAGAGTCAGAGCAGCACACTGGGTCACAGCTGGTTATTTGTGTTTTGAAACAGAACAAGAGTCACTGCTGCTTCTGTCCCCTCAGAGCTGCCCATGCAGCTCCTGACCCAAGAGCTGCTCCTCCCTGTGGTTGGAATGTTTGGAATCGAGGCACTGGAGGCTGATACTCCTCCATCATCTCTGGGACCCCATAGGACCTACCCAGATACCCAGATTTTGAATTTAGGATAAGTCTAATGGCACAAATATTAACAAGAGAGAGTACATCTTTAAATATGAAAGTGCACATGCACAGTAAAAGAAAGTTGCATGAGAACTTTGTGGAGATAGACAGGGGAAGGTTGGTCCTATTTTCACACTACAGAGGTTCAGATTTTGTGCTAAAATACAAGACAGGAATAAACAGTTTACACCACTTCCTGAATAGGATCCAACAAAGCACATATGGAATTTTTTTTCTGAAATACCCAAACTGCTGATTGCTACATTGTGGTCCAGAAAATGCTGGTGATTCCTGAGGCTGTGATAAGAGGCTTTGCAACTTACCTTTGCAATAGATTTGTTGTTACTCAAATGGGATTTGCTCTGAAAAGTTGGTAAATATTGTCCCAAGTGTGGTTACACACGGAGTAAGAGATTAACTGTAGCAATGTCAACTTAAAATTAGCTGTTAAAAATGCAACTGCTTAGTATTGAAATAAGTAAGTAGCTTTTTACTCCCTCTCCTTAAAGGGCATTAAGCATTTTCAGCTTCAAAATTTCCAGACTTCAACAAGAAATATTTCTCCCCTTCAGCCACTAAATTTCATTAATGTTACTTCACAATGCTTCTTTTAGATGAAGCTTTTCAACTACACCTGAAGTAATTATTCCAAATATATTTTAGTGCACACGCAACCCTAAGAGGTAAATATGGAAGATTAATATTTGCAGGAGCAATCTTTTTTTCTATTAAAAAACCAAAACCCTATAGCGCTTTTAACTAAAAGCATCCCAACACTGATTTGCTTAAGGAGTTGAGAGAATGTCACAATTAAGGAAGCTCTCCTGTACATGGAATGGAACTGTTGGGATCAGGAAGCATTTTTCCTGACCTCAGGGAAAATCAAGTTAGATTAGAAATAGGGTCCCTAGGATACCAAAACAGCAAAAAGAGGGATTTTACACTTACTGACAGCATGTTCAGATGATGGAGAGAAAGCTATAAAGGTCAATGGATCCCAAAAGCTAATTATAACATAAGCTATTGCACCCTGACTTTTTTCAGTTTGCAGTAGCATGTGCTGGTAAAAAAATGCTTTGAAAAGTCCTGGGATATTTTTCGTCTCATATCTGTGCTTGCACAATAAGTCTTCCCATAGTTTTCTTTGAGAATGGTCCTTTAAAACAGTCATCCAAATTAAGCACAGGAAATAAGTAACCTCTTGCAGAATTTGACAGCCATGAGACTGAGTATATTTAACACTCAGGCATTTTACAGACTGCTTTTTCATCTTCTGATCTCCAGAAATTTCCTTTTCTCATCCAGTAAGAGACGTGTGACAATATCTAAAAATAAGATACCTTAGACAAGATGGTTTGGAAAACAAAGTAACAGCAACCTCATTTTCATTATGTTCAGTTATTCAGTTCATATTACAACAGTTATAATATTAATTTATTTTAGCCTAACTAATCTAATTGGCTACAAATATTCTCTAATACAAAGTACTTTCTTTAATGATCTGAAGCCTAAATCAGCTTGGCATAAATCAAGAACTAGGTGTTTTCCTACTACCTATTACCAAATCACGTTTTTTCTGATGAGGACCTACTACCAAAGGGACGATGGATGGAGAAAAACATTCTACTTCTAGCAAACGTAATTTTATATTCCTCACAAAAAATATATATTTAAATGAGTCTATTTCTATTCAGTCTCTTTCAGGCTCCACACGGGCCATAATCCATCTTGTGGGTGGCTGAGTGAGAAAGAAACATTTATGCCTTCCTGTTGCAATTAATTATTAGCATAAATGTTTAAAAAGAGATTTTCCCATTTCATAGCAAACAGTAATTGAATGCTGGAACCAAACAAGTACTGCTGCAGGTATCTGGGTGTGATGGGCAAGCAGAGGCTGAGCACGAGCTGCTGCTGCAGGTGGAGGTTTAGGTTGGCCCTCATCCCTGAGGACACACTCCACTGCTCCTGGGGGCTCATCCTTTGCCTTTTTCACCACAACATACATTTGTTCCATTCTTAACCAAACAATCCACCCTCAAAAAATAAAAACCCTGTGTGGAATCCACCTATCAACACGAAACAAGTTTTGTGTTGCTACCTGGACAACAAATCCTGTAAGACTCTGCCTTTCTTCCTATGGAGACACTTTAGAAATGTATAGCCTTGAAGCTTTTCATTTCATTTGATCTGATGAGGAGGGAGGTTTCCTCAGGAGACAAATAGAGGCTGAGTATTACTCAGTGAAGCTCTGGGCCACAGGGCCATGTCCATCAGGGCAGGTGTCCTGAGGCTGCCCTAGGGCAGGGGGAACTCCCTGGTGGGTGCAGCCCTCGGTGTCCCAGCCAGGACAGGGACACTGGCCATCCCCAGGGCCAGCAGCTCTGGCCAGCAGCCATCAGGCACAGCAACAGCTCAGGGCTGCCCACACACCAGGAGCAGGGGGGACAGGCAGCACTTGGGAACAGGAGGAGCCCTCACAGCTGAGTTTAACTGGAGCTGCACCCTGGGGCAGCACTGGGGGCCAGGGGGGCCATCAGTGCCCTCGGGGCTGAGCCCTTCCTGTGGCCCAGCAAGAGCATCAAAGTGTCACACAAGGGGTTGCATTTATCCTACTGTTGAATATCAATACACTTTAATAAATCCTATTTGGAAATAAAATAAAGGAAAATTATTCCACGATGGAAGAACCACTGAATGACAGTTATCTGTTCTCCATCAAAAGAGGTGCAACTTGTTAATTTGTCTTATTTTAATCAGGATCAAGTACATCTGACAAACTGTTTCAAATCATTGCTACTCAGGGGGTTGATGACAGTCTCCAAGATACATCTGTTCTGCAGTAGGCTTCCAAAAAAAATTAAAATAGATCCTCCTTCGTTTTCTTAAAAGAATGAATTCGTCTATTGAGATAGAAAGGGATAAAAATATAGGTATAGATATATGCAAAAATGACCCTATCATTTATTTGTTTGATCCTTAATTTGTCCAAGGGTAATATTCTGTATGGATAATCACCCTGCAAAGAGCAGGTTATGCCTGGCCCTGTCCCTGTGTTAAGATGCAGTATATAAAATCAAAGATGTATAAACAGCCTTAGAAATATATTTATGATACCAAAATATAAAATTCCAGATCCTTTCCAGACTACACAGATATAAATCTTGCAACTTCCTGTGGACCAGTCTGAGCAGCCTGATAAACATAACCTTTTATTGAAACATCTCTTTATTATTACCACTTCCCTTGATCTTCATTCTTTCTGTCTGTTCTGAAGTCTCAGCTTAACTTGACTAAATTCACAATCATTTTCTCTTACCCTTTTGTCACTTCTCCTATTTTCTGGTATAATTCAACATATGCCCAACTTCAATGCATGAAGATTTCTGCACATTTCCTCAGAGTCCTGGCTTCTGAAACAGAGGCTGAAATGAGAGTTAGGAGGCTTTGTGCCTCAGTGCTGTTTGTGAAGCTGAGAAGGGCTGCTGTTATAACTCACATGGAATTAAGTAAACAAACCATGATATATTTCCTGCAAAAGATTTCTTTGTGTTTAATATATTTATGGTCAGGATTAGAACCCAGGAGACCTGGCCTTTCTTGGGTTATGAGACTACCTGTCTCAAAATAGGATTTCTTCTAGTACTCCCTCCTGTCTTTCACTTTTCTGACACCACATTTTTTGCTCTGAATTTACAAAAGTGATTACTGTGGGATGGATGCCAGAGCAGTTTTAAAAGAAAGAATTTTTTTTACAAAAATTACTGCAGGTTGTAAATTGACTGATAAATTACCTCAGAAATAAAAATCTTCTGATCAAAACAAAGAGTTGGATCCCAGAAAGTGGTTCAATTTCTTTATGCATTTAGGGGCTTCCTGGGCATTTTAAAATAGCCTTTCCCGCTCTTCCTATCACAGAATTACTTCTTTTCTCCTGTCTTTAGTTGCTTTTTAGTTTCTTTTTTATTAAGTAAGCTCTTCAAGACAAGGACAGTTAATGCAATGTCTAGTACAAAAGGCTGCTGATTTCCCTCCTGGCTTCTGAGGTACTTTGTAATACAAATAATGATGCTAATCATATTGGGTGAGTCTCTGGAAATGGGGCATTTTAGAAGTCTGATATAAATCAAATGAGGGTAAAAAACCCCAGCCTTATAAATATGTTCATCTTAAATAAAAAGATATTCACTTTCATTCCTTTTTAGGTGCCCCCTCTAGTTGGTACTGACAGGCAAATGAATGGATTTCTTATAAAGGAAGTCTTCACATCACTCAATTCTTTGTAAATCTCTAGGCAGATTAGAGGATTTTTTTGCCTTCTTTTTTCCTTTTCCTTAAAATGTTATAAATACTTCCTTTCCATTTTGCTCTCACACTGCTTTAGACATAGAGATGGTTATATCACAACCATAGATAAATTAAAATGACTGGTGTGAGGTTATAGATATGCACAAGAACAAAAGGACAGATGACGGAAAAGAGAACTGTTTTAAATTATTCAGAAAGATTCTTTTTCTTTCCTTGAGATTTTGAAAGCAATTGAAAAAAGCAATGAATGAATATGAGCACTGCATGAGCAATGTGACACTGTCAGACCCAGCACTAGTGCCATGTGCATTTCCCTCTTTTGATCACTCAGTTCAAAACTTGTTCAGTTCCTTTTTAAACAGTGTACCTCTTTCTGTTTAAATGCAGAACTTAAAGATTGTCCTCTAATTCCTCTTCAGAAGTTATTGCAGCTGTACGTTGGAGTACCTATGAGGTACATACCCTTGAGAATCCATTTTTTCAAAACTTCTTTTAACCTTGATAGTATCATAAAGGAGAATATAGAATCTTCAAAGTGCTGAAAAACCCAGGAGTAAATCCAGAGGTTCTCAGTTCCTCCCTTCTACCTCTTGAATAAAAGACAGTGAAGCTATTTTTTCCTTAGATGTACTATCAAAGCAATACAGCAATGAAAAAGCCAAAAAAAGTTAATAATGCCCTTAAAGATGTCATGTCAGCCAGAATCCTTGATATTTTGAACAAGTAAAAAACGTTTATGCATAATGATATGTGGAATGTGTGCTTACTCAGGTAGAGTTAGATCACACATTGTAAATCAGCTAATTTGTGTAAGCAGCACAGCTAATGAGCTCTAATTCTTGTTATGTGCTCACTTACAAAAGAACACTGTGCTTGTTCCTCCTCCTTTTTATTGCTGGAAGCAGAAAAACAACATCACCATGTTTTTTTCCCATAAATTGTAGGACCTGCACAATTGGAAAATGCCTTTTTTGTACCTGACTGGAACTGTGCACAGCCCATGGATAACAGGAGCAACATGTGAAGCTGGCAGAAATGAGCAAATTAGAAAACAAATGCACTTCAGAGGATGTTTTCCAGAGGTTTAATCTTGCTGAGGCACTTAATTCTCCTTGGTTTTCTGAATCAGCTGTTCATAAGTTGTTCTAAATTATTTTGAACAGAATGGCAGAAAGACACTTGTTTAAAAAAAGGATTATAAAATATGATTCCTGCCAGCCATACAAAAATGCCATTTTCTATGTTACAAAAAAGGCCCCCAAAAAACTGTTACCAGTAGGTTACAGAGTGAGTAGAGGGCAAACTATGAAAAATGAAACAAAAAATATTATATATTTGACTGTGTATAACTGAACATTCATATCAACAACAAAAAAAAGAAAGCAATAAAATGCTACTTATTTTTACTAATGTTACCAAGGTCACACAGGCTTAGAGAAGATGACTTGATTTATATTCCAGGTGTCCTACTTGGAGGCCAAAGGTTTCAGCTTTATTCCCAACATTGGTACAGCTTAATAATGGGGGACAGCAGGGAAGTTTTCTGTGTCTCTCCATGATTGTTATAATACTGAGAGCTGAAAGGGTTCAGTTTTCTTTTTAAATCAGCACACAAGTTGACAAAGAATATGATGAAATTGCTTTGACAATCCAATTGTTTAATAAGTATAATTAATTAATTTGATGAAATTGTTTCCTTTTTTTTTCAGTGTTCTATTGATACTGTTGGTTTTTACTTTCCCTTTATGCTCTTTAATTATCTGATATGAAAGTTTGTAAGTCAGACAGCTCCTAATATCAATTTTCTGCCTACCTTTGCACAAACAGATTTATCCACTTAAGTTGCAAATAGGTGCAAAGTCAGTCCTTCAGTGACCCTTGAGATTCCTCCAGAGTTATACATTGATCTGCATTCCTCAGCTCCTTAAGAATGTTGAACTCTTCTCTGTTTCTACTCTGCCTTGCAGTTTCCTCTCTCCTGTAACTGCAGTTGTGCTGTGAAGCAGAGCAGTGTAGTGACCTTAGCCTAGGAAAAGCTCTGTCAGCACTGGAGGGTGGGTGAGAATCCCAGGGGAACTTCCCTCCAGTGCCAGTGTGTGCCTCTGAGGTTTATGAGATGAGAGCATCATGCAAAGGATATCATGTGTGTATAATAGACAGCCTCAGGACTGCATGTTAGAAGGGTATTCTGTGGAGAGAAACAGTGCCCATAAATAAATTGTTGGCCTCTGTCTTTTCCTTGTCACACAAGAACCACACAGTTGTCTGGTTTTCCTGTTATCAGTCCCCAGTAGTCATCACTAACAGGAACCTTCTATTCATCTTATTTAATGTGACTTTGGATCCAGTGCTCAGTGAAAACAAAGAAAATAATTATCTATACTTCCATGGGTTTGGCTAAGACCCTCTCAGCTGGAAAATAAGATATATCTCATAACATAGGAAGTACCAGAAGCTTATCCTGCAGCAATACTCTGCCTGTGTTTGTTGAACTGGTTTCTTTTGGACTCAGATGCTAATATTCTGTTCCTTCTGGCAAAATATGAGAACCAAATCCCACTACAATGAATGAATGAAAAAATAACTATCATTTTATATAATTTTTCATTGATAAATCAGTGTAATTACCTTTATTTTCCAGGGGAAAAGAAAGACAAAGTGAAGAGATGTGATTTATCCAGAAGGCTGACAGCAAAGGTAAAGAATTCCAGAGTCTAAATCCAGGGCTTGACAGATTGTTTCCACCATTAGGGATAATCTGTCAATCATGTGAGCCAGTATTCTGTTTTATGTTTTACATTCTGTGTTTTCTAGCATAGACTTCATTCATGTTTATGCAGTAACCTATATACCATTGCAGTATAAATTATCAGAGTACTTGTGACTTCTTCCCTGGTGCAAGTTCTCCTAAAAAATTCTGCCAGAAAATTGATTTTCCACAAAGAATATCAAATACTACCTCCTGAGGAAGCTGTGAAGACAAAGCTACTCTGGAGCCCAGACTGAGAGTATTCAGTCCCAAACTGGCAGAGTACAAATGTTTCTATTCACACTTTTTTCCTCTTGCTGTCTTGGATTGTTTTTGCTTCCCGATGTATACTTTTGATCAGTAAAGGAGTTTAAGAGGGACAGTTACTCATTTTCCTCCTGCATGTAGGATACACACATATGTTTCCCTGGGCATATCACTCACAGCTAATGTCTGACTCAGGGGTTTGGATAGGCTATATGTACATAGAAACATCTCATGGTGTACATTTCTCAAGATATAAAATATAATTAAAACAGGGGCTCTCCACACAACTATTTAATCATAAAGTGATTGAACTGAGTAGTGAAGTTTTCTCATCCCAGCAGCCAGGGATTCCCATCACTGTCACTCACTTCACAAAAGTGATTTGTGTTTCACAGAGCATGATTTCAGTTCCATGGATATCTGAGTGTGATGATGCCAGTTTCTGTCCTTTCAGAAATTTGCTTTATTTTAGGCATTGCATTATTCTTTCCTATTTAATGATTACTTTTAGTATATATCATTATCCTTTTTGCAACAACACAAAATCATGTTTTATTTACCTTTCTCCTGGCTTCTTAAATGATTGCCTGGTGCATCCATATAGGGTTGAGGGCATTGAGAAGGTCAAAGCAATGACAGCCTCCAGGGCTGTGTCAGTGAATGCTAAATTGCCTACTCAGCTCAGCACTACCACAGGCTCATCCACAAAATACAGCCAGACTGTGATGGAAGCAGTGCTTGAATAAGCCTCAAACCTTCTTTTCATGACTCAAAGCTTTCCAAATTTTACAGTTAAGGCCTGATTTTCTCAGCAGTAAGCACCCTCTCCTTGCCTTGACTTTCAGAGAAATTGCCATTTGAGAGTACAGCTCCTGTAATTCCTACTTCTCCCCCCATAGCAAGAAAGGCCTGTCCCTGCAGACATGACAGTTGGCAGCAAAGCCAAATGTTCCTAAGCTGAGGCAGAATGTTCCTAAGGTGAGGGAAAGTAATTTATGGTAACCAGGCTCCAAAACAGATTCATTATTTTAGTGGTACCCTGGCATCAGCAACTAGAGACCTATTTGAGTCCCTTACCAACACATAAGAGATTTCTTATAATAGTTTTCACTCGAGCTTAGGCTGGTGAAACAAAGTCTGCAGGTATTGTGAAGGGGTGTCATTCCTTTCGACAGTGTTTTTTTCCTTTGTTATGAAAACAAAGAGCAGCTTGTTCTCTAGCTGTGTTCATCACATAAAATAAGCAGTTCTGTTAACAACCTCTTACTTTCCTGTGCTTGAAGTGCCCAAAAGAGGCATGTTATAGGAGCACAGATAAATTACTTTAACAGGACCTTTATGTAATTTAGGTTTGTGTTTACACTCTCATAACTGTAGTCTGTTGGAAATGAATACATGTGAGATGACACATGTACTGCATATCTCTGGTTTCTCTCACTTCCATCCACTTTGGGCCACCTTCTAACACTTTATTTCATTGAGCAGTACCTCACCTCACTCAAGTAATCAAGATACTGCCCAGTTTGGGTGTACATTTCAGAATCTGGCTATTTACAAACAATGTTTTCCTTCAGTACTAAAAAGTAACCAGACTCTGACAACTGAGATGAGTCTTTATCATCTAATGCATAATTACCACTTCAAAAATGTTGTCATGCAACTTTCATTCTACAGTGCAGCAGAGATCCTATTTGCTTCAGGTGCTGCTCCTGGTGACAGTGACCCATGGCACTGAAAGGCTAATGGAATTGCACAGGTGTCACTGCAGACATCATCTGTACTAAGTGAAGTTGTGCAAGTGTAGCTGAGGCCATAATTTAGTACTTGTTTGGGGTGAGCTGCATGTGATGGAAAGAACCCAGTATGATGGCAAGGATCTANGAGTGAAGTCCCCTCTATGTTACACTGCCCTTCAGCTGCTGGGAAGAGCTCCAGCAGTTAAAAACTACTGAACATCAGGCCTTGTAAAGCTTCTCAGTGATCCACATCTTTCTGTGTCAATATGGCATACCCTTTTGTACGTCTCTTAATGGTTGAACTGTTTTTCAAAGAACTGAAAAGGAGATCTGAAATGTCAAACATGAAAATTCCACCAAACCCATAAACACATTCCTTAAATTAGGAACCACTCAACAATTTTCTTAAACTGTTTATATTTCTAACACAGGGCTACTTCAATAATGGCCTATTATCAATTTTCACCATGTTTTTGGATACTTCTTGAAATCTATCTCTCCTTGAACCTACATTTACTAAGACACAAGCATATATTCAACTTCATTTTTAAAGAAGTTCTTGTTCTGGACACTAGTTCAGGTTCTGTTCTACTACCAGTTAATATCCTTAATTACAATATCATTATAGGTTGTTATAATTATTTTATCACTTATGAAGATTGCAATGGTTGGTTAAAAACATTAAAAGTTTTTAAGTGTGAAACATATCAATGTACCTGTACCCTGACAGTACATTAAGAATTTATTCACCTCATCTGTTGACACCAATTTGGTTTTTTTAGCCATGCACAAGAAAGCCTAAAATAATCCACAGCTCCTGATTTCAAAATTATTCACTAACAGAATCTCAGAAGTTAGGATCTCCCTAGACTCAGCACATTTAAGAAGCACACCCCAAAGCATCCAGATAAACATTCTACACA
>VZTT01037976.1:4958-18849 GCA_013400855.1 Buphagus erythrorhynchus | reverse complement strand
CGTTTCAGTATATATATTTTTGGAGTGATTAATTGAGGATATATTCTTAGGAGATATGATATTTTATATGCAGTATTGTACTTTAAATGTTCCAAGTATGGTTCAAGTGTGAAAGCTTAAAACCACTGTGGAGCTTCCCTGTGCCATCACAAGCTTGCCATCAGGCACCAGAGTAATCTTTTCAATTCAAAAGGAACTTTTTTCAGAGAGACACACAATCAGAAAATGTTTGGCATTGGGAGGGACCTCTGAAGATAATCTAGTTGGAAAAAGCCAGGTTCAGCTACAGCAGGTTGCAGTGGTCCATGTCTAGGCCAGTTTCAAATATCTCCAGAGGAGATTACACAACCTTACTGGACAGTCTGTTCCAGTGTTCTGTCAGCTGCAAAATAAATTTTTCTTCATATTCAGATTCCCATGCTTCATTTTGTGCTCATTGCCCTTTGCCTGTCATTGGGCACCACTGACGTGAGTCTGCCCTGGTCTTCTTGACACCTACCCTTAAGTTATTTGTATGCATTGATAAGTTATTCTCCTTTATCCATTTCAAAGGTTTTTAAAAATTTGGGGCATTTTTGAGTATGTATAAATAGTGAGAAGAAAATCCTAATTGCAGAATTATCCTGCTGATGTCTATAACTTCCACCAAAATCTCAATTTTTTTCCCTTTCAGTTGTCACACATCTAAAAAACCCAGATTTATGTTTATTTTTGTCATAAGAATTTGTATTCTGTTGTTAGGATTAAAGACACTCATTAGACCTTAGTTTCCAGCTGCAAAAAACCCACTATAATTATTGTGTGCAGATCTCTCTGGTCCTCCAAGGGCTTTCCTATAATGTGGTTGAAGTACATTGCATTTAATGAATACCCAAGTTTTTCAGAGTGTCATCTAAGACAGATTTAATGCAAGCTGTAGGCTTTCATCTGGTTATTCTAATAACTTTTTAAGTTGTATTGACATACTACATAGAACAGTAGAATAAGACTCCTATAAAAATGGGATTATTCTGTTGCATTGCTTATGCTAGTTATCACAGTCAAAACCTGGTAAATAAGTTTAGTATATCTGCAATTTTATATCATTATTTAAAATCCCTGTTCTCTTCAGCATTTCTAAGTTTGGAAACTCAGTGCAATAATTTTATTTAATGGCATAGTACATATTATTGTGGATATATACAGCACAGATCCTTCTGTGTACTGTATTCTTATATGTTCATCCTAGAAAGTTCTAATTTATTATTTGTGCTTGCTCTAAATATTATATTTCTATAAAGGAAAAAAAAGTTCCCAATTTAATATTGCCTAAGGAACCCATGCTTAAGCAGATAAAACATCAAGGTGCAATGTGAGAAAGTTCACTTAAAATAAGTTTAATTCATGTGTTAGTTCAGTAGTCTTTTTAACTTTTTTCTATAAAGGAAAGAAAAAGTTCCCAATTTAATATTGCCTAAGGACACTGGAGTCATGAAGAATTATTTTTATCAAAAAAATTTTTTTAAACTGTGGAAGTTGTACAACAGATTAAGAGGAAAAAAAAAAAAAAAGAAAAAATGCACCTAGATCCAAAGCTGTGATTCGGAGTCTTCTTTAGAGAGTGCCTAACTTGTATCTTAATTAATTAGTCTTATTTTAAATTAATTTGTTCTCCCCCTGTTTATAAATACTCCTCTGAAGACTTTGTGTAGCATTTTCTAAATTCTTGATAAATGCTGGTGAAAATACAGCATTTTTCTGATAATATAAGTCGTCTTTTCTGTACTTAAATAAATCAAGAGGCTTAAATTAAAATAACACAAGTTACAAAAGTCTATATACTTGCTTTTGTTTTATACGTTCTGTATTTCTCATTGTTAAGCACTCACTGACAAAGAACAACTCTGCTTTTTTGACAATATACTGGGAGCTGGAAATCTTGTGGTCAACAAATAGATAAAGTCAAGCAATTATTATGACACTTTTCAAGGTCTACATTTTTTTGTGTGGTTCTGAATAATTTTCTATAGATGTGGTTCTAGGTGTGGAGAATAGAGTACCAACTGGAAAATTTGATACCGCTCTTTGAACCACTATGGGTAAGTTAGCAGCAGGCATCTGACCAGTCTCCTGCTCTGCTTATCTATTTCAAACCTGCTTACATTTACAGAGGGAAGAAAATGTCATATGGAACTACAATAACTGCTGATCACTACGTCCAGTGATCAGTATAGTTGTCATCACTATGAAAAAAATAATCTGTGATGTACATAATAGTGACTTTCTGGCCTGAAAAATTGCAGATCCAATTTGATCTGATGGTTGGAATCAAGTATGAAACTATTTAAATGAAATCATTAAAACATTCTAAAGTAATTTGCAAAAATTCCCCTGAGAAATTGAGTGGCTGTGGAAGAATTCTTAATGGAAAAATGTTTTAGTGCTTGAAAAATTCTAGCTATTTTTCTATAGAACAGAGCTATTTTTGTTGAAAAAATGATCTATCAACTTTCTTATCTGAACTTTCTTTAAATAATTGCCTTAAGAATTCTACTTAAATTTTTTTTCTTTGCCTTTAATTATCAAGAAAGGCTGGTAATACTTCAAGAAGAACATTTAGGTGTGAGAAGGACCCAATTATGTGAAAATATACGTACTCATGTGATATAATGAATATCATGGGTAATTGTTCATGTACACAGCTGGTTTGACTTGCATGCACAAAGGCATTAGAAATAGGTAGTTGGATGTTCATGCACACCTCAGATACTTGCAGATCTCTCTCCATTTCCAAAATCGATAAGTTTCAGTTCAGTTATTATGTAAGTGAAATATTGAATACTTTCTATTATCAAAATATTGGATTAATTTGGTGAGACTGTCTTTGTATCGCAGATGTGTTTACAAAGAAGCAGATAAGTAATTTAATCATTTTTCTAGCAGAATAGCGTTTTGTTTATCATGTGTCTTTTGTCTTTTTAAATTACCTGATTATCTCTCTATTAAAGCATTGCAAAGAATGCTTATTTTTTCTTTCTTTTGCAAGAAGTTTCTTGTATCCTCAAGAAAATGGTCACTTGGTATCAAGAAATATGCACAGTTCTATGAGTCAGACTGCTTTCAAAATACTTTAATTCAAAAAATCAAATGCACTAACTTCCTTTTTTTTAAAAAAAAAGACTATGAAAAGTATAGAGTTTAATTCTAACATAGCCCTATCTTTTCCTATGCTTTGTAGTATTTTTAAAATAATGGTCTATTGAGGGTCGCTGAAGGAATGCAGTTTAAATTTACTAATGCCTACCTCAGTGGTGGGGAGAAAGGGAAGCCCATGAGAATTTTTTGTGCTGTTATTGGGTTCTCCCAATGGTGTAATACTCAAGAAGTTACGATGCAAACACAGGTGACAAATAAAGAAATAAAAATAGATATATATCTGGGATGACCTTAGTTAAAATTTAAGTTTTTATTCTCAATGTCAGTAGTCCTAAATTCATGAAATAAAATCATTTCCTTACTTCCACGTACCTGTGGAGAAAGAATTGAGCAAATTAGTTTCCTGCAATTCTTGTTAATTCTTTGGTGTAAGAGACCGTGTTTTCACTCTGTGGTTTGCAAAGTTCATGGTAAGCAGAGCTCCTCATGTATGTCCAATCCTTCAAGATGCTATTGCAAAATGAATTACTTAACACTGGAAAGAATTTTGTACATGTTGGTTGTTAAGAAGAGTTTATAAGCATAGTGCATCTAAGAGGAAAAATTCCTAATCTTCCTTGCTTCAACTCAAAAGTTTTAATTTTGCTTTAAAAAATGGTTTTCATGTGGAAAAATGACAGGACAGTTAAAGAAAGTGTATGGGCCTCTTTCATCGAAATGTAATTAAACCTAAGTTGAAGTGAAATAGTAAACTTAGAATTAGTGCTGGGAATAGAGATTAGATGTTGAGTTTAAGTGATACCATTTTATGCAATGTACAGTAACGTTTTGAGTTCTATCTGGAACAGTCCTGACAGATCTTTCCAAACTAAATTTTTGTGTCTTTTATTATTGCATCATTTCATGTCTCATTTTTATTGCTTATATTTTCCTGTTTTTGTATTTCTTTTTCAGAGTTGAGGTTTTGCATGCTATATTGTATTTATTAAAAGTAATTAACCATCAAATAATGACTTTTATATCATCAATATGTATTAGATGAGGTGTTAACATGCAATTGTGAAAGCACTTGAAGTGATTGGTATGGCTGCCATGGAAAGAAGAAATTTAAATAAAACTCAACAGAGAACAATGCATTTTCTCTGCATATTTGTGTTACCGAGGAAGGAAGCAATGTTCTGTACACATCACTCAGTGGAAGACTTCCAGTACTGAAAAAAGATTTAACTGTATTGTAAAGATATCTCATGCAACGAAGGCAGAATGAGAGGTTTTCTTAAATCTGTCAGTATATTGATTTATTACACACACTCAGTAAAGAACATAAGAATAGATCCTCAGCTAGAGTGATTTATCAAAGCTCATTGTCACGGGATATCAATCTTCAGAAGCAGTGTAGGAATTCTGGTTTCAATTATTGTTTTCTGAAATTTTTATGCTAATCTCTGACAACTTTTATCTCACTCCTCTCAATTTTGAAGTGAGATCCAAGTCTTCAAATTGGACATTTATCCTTAGGAATGCAGTTTCTATGAAAAAGGTAAGATTCTGGATCATATGTCACAATCCAGCTTTCACTGTAAAGGTGAATCAGACCCTTAAGGTGTGTACTGTGCCGCAGGATAGGCCAAGCTGCTTCCCTGAAAGCTTCTATCAGATGAAGGACGCTGTATTCTAGTGTGTTAGACAACATATGGCCTTTGAGGAAACTGATTTTATGAATTACATATGCTTAAATACTTCAGAATTAATGGAGAAAACCCTCCCGTGTTTCTGTCTGCAGAATGAAGGAAATCTCTGTCCTGAGCTTTCGGAATGCTTGAGAATCCCTCATGCCCAAGACAAATACCAGTGATCCCACTGAGGGTCCAATTTAGTGAGGTACACCTCAACAATACTCAACTTTCTATGTTAGGAGCAGGTTCCACATCAGATGTACTACCCAGTGCAAAAATAGCTAAACTGCACTGGTAAGGTCCCATATTTCATGAACTTGGAGTTACAGTAAAGTTTTGTCACTGCTCTTGGTGGTTTACTTATGTCACAGCTTTGTAAGCCTTGTTAATATTTATCTAGTCTTTGCATAATGGCCTCTTAGGAAAATATCCAGGCAGCAACCTGACTTATAAAGTGACTAAGTGATGGAAAGGAATAGTGTTCATGACATATCCTTGTTCTTTGAAATTCCATATTAATTTCTGATCAGCATGGTTGATTCATTTGAACTTTGGTTTAGTGCCATAAAACATTCAGTGACTCTCAATATTTAATTCAGGATTTCACATAAATCAGGATCTCTAAAACTATTTCCCATACGATAATTAGCAATTATTTTGTTGTGATCAGCTGGAGGTGAATGTACCCCCCTGACCTGTCAGGGGATATGCTACAGACACTTAAAAATATATTTTCACATATAAAAGTATGAAAATAAGACTACTAAAAATCATTACATTATGAATTTATATAGTACCACTCATTTTTAGATATACAAAATATGCACCAAAATGCTTAAGCATATATGCATGTTTTAAGTTTGTGACGACTATGATAAAAAACATAATTTAACTCTTCTGTAGTTTCACTTTGGAGTTTGCATAAACTTATAATTAAGCAAGTGCTTAAGCACTTTGCTGGATCTTGGCCTAAGAGCTTAATGATTATTTTACAATATAATGACATGTCCAGTACGAAGGGAAACAAAACCTCTGTCTATAGGACCCATTTGCCATGGAAAAGTCTGTCGGTATGTTGCATGATAATCAGTTCAGTTCAATGTACAGTAAATTGGATCATTATTATTAATTTTCTCATCTCCCAAGCAATTCATGAACCTTTTTTAGGATTTCAACCGTTCATGAATCAGACGAAAATGAATTAAATAAGAACCCAGCCCACAATGGGATGATGAGTCAGAGTTCTTTTCTGTATCAGTGTCGACCAAAGTAAATCTGAAATCTAATGAGGATTGGCACTGTGGCAGAAAAGGCCATAATGAACATGAAACAATATGTTGAATTTACATGTTAAGACTTTTTGTTGATTTTGGCAATTTCACTGAAGATTATATGAAAAATCCATAAACATCTGGATGAGAAGAGTGGGGGGCATCACTTTATATTAAAATGATGCAGTTTATATTGGGATACAATACTATAAATGGAAGAGGAAAGTAGTTTCTTGCACAGCTGTTTCCAATTTTGCTAATCTATATTTCAGGCCAAATTCACGATGGAATTAAACCACAAATTTACATTGATGTGTATGTGTCTGAATTAAAGATACAGGGGAAAAAAACTTTTGAAGATCACTAAATCTCAGTAATACTTTGGAGGTATTTAGTCAGCTTTATTTTCAGAAGACAAAATTAGCACATACAGCTGCTATTTGTGGCCCTGTAGCTTTTGAAAGTGAAGGACTAAGTTTACAAAAGGACATATGCACATTTTTAGGCCCTGAAACATGGGTGCAAAAAATGCTGTTTAGAATCAAAGCTTACATTTCAGTCTGAGATCAAAAAGTTTTGCTCTAAAGGTTCTGTGTAAACATTTCAACTTGAAGATGCTAAGTATCTACAAATTTTAACAGTAGTTTTTAACAACAGATTCTTATATATATGTATGTATAGATATACATAAACCGTACGATTCAGCACTGGCTCTATCCTAAACACATGAGGGTATGTGTCTCTGCATTTTTTTATAAAACACTAACCAATGAATAGCCTATTTTCAAGTTTTCTCTGTCTTTAGGAAACAAATCGAACTCATAGCCAAAACCAGCATGTGTTCTGCTTCAGTAAAAAGGAAAGAGTGAAGAGATCAGAGGCAGAGAATAGTGTCTGACAAAAGGTCATGACAAAGCTCCTAAAATTACTGCTGTTTGTGTATAATTAATTTCCTTGTTAAGATTTCCTATTTAGCATGTATAATTAAGGGTAAAATAAAGGCATTTTTTAACAAAAAGAAAAAAAAAGAAAAAGAGAACATCCTATTGTACTGAAGTAGGCCGTATGACAAAGATTTCCATGGTTTCGCAGCCCTTGTCAAAGAAAGCGTCAGGGAGCGGCCGCTGCACGCCCCGAACGGCCTCGGAATGGCGGCGCCGCTGTCTGCGAGGGCAGGCCGCACTTGGGAGCTGTCAATCATGGCGCTGGGGCGGTAACCCAGCTCCTGATTGGCCAGACCACTGGCAGCCCCACCCAGGGGGCGTGGCCCCAAGGGGTTAAAAGGCGCAACCAAAGTGAGCGCGGCTTGGGCCCATCCTTGTGGGAGGCTGCGGATGGGCGCCCAGGCTCTTGGCTGTATGTGTATGTGCACGCTTTTCTGTACCTCCTATGTCTCCCTATCTTCTTGTCTTAATCCTCTCTTCATGGAACTTTTTTGGATAACATAACGTCTTCATGTTTTAAAGACTTCTAGGTTGAATTGGCTACGTTTATGCTAAGTTAGTACTGTGTAAATGCTGAGTAATGCTATAATAAGTGCTTTGTATTGAATTCAATATTGTGTTTTGTCCTTTACCAAAGTTTCTTGGTTTTCTATTTTTGACAGTAAACTTCTGTGTGAATTTCACCCTTGAGAGTATCTAGTGTGGATTTCTTCTTTGTGCTAAAACAGAATAATAGAACCTTGAGTTTAACCCCTGAATTTAAGGATCTGGGGTGTAACAGACAGTAAAGACAGTACATCTTGTTTAGGTCAAATAGTAAAAGTGTGGTGGTTTTTCACCAGCCAGAAATTTAACTATTGGCCACTCCAAAAATTGGACATTTCTTGGTGCAAGAAGTAAAAGTATCATTTTTAATTAAATAGGAAACTTGGAGGGAAGTTACCACAACTTTAGTGCAGCTAATAAATTTTGAATATTGTGTACAGCTATTTACTGTTAAAAAAAAAAAGAAGAAATTGTTACTATAGAAACTACTAAATCACATAATTCACATGCTATTTGGAAGAGATAGTCTTAACAGAGATACTATCCGATATGTCATTGGAATTGTGAAGTTTATAGGCTTATTTCTCTAACACCAGAATGTCAGTGAAAGATTACCATGGATTTTAAGTAACATTGCTTAATTGAAGGAAAAAATGGCAAACTATTTTTGAAGCTGGGGGCTGTCATAAACAACCTTTTAGGTTGTTTCCAGTTAGAAATGCTGTGTTCTAATTGATTATACTCTAGAGCCTAAGCTTTATTTCAAAAATGAAAAAAAGAATAGTTGCTCTTCTGTTCCTAATGAGTTCTGATAGCTTTATGATCTCAAGCTTTAAAGGATGATCTAAAAAAAAAATAAGCTGGAAAATAAATTTACTAAAACAATAAATTTATGAATGCAAGAGATCTATAAAGAATTGAATTGTTAAAGAGCTAATAACAAAATTAAGAAGCAAGAAGAGAAATTTTTAAAAGTTTATGGTATATAGAGAAGCTTGAAATTTTCTTAAGGCCAAAGTAGTATTCATCAGAAATTGGGACTCTGACCCAAAAGAAGCAGTATCTGCATAAGTGATAAGGCTGAAATGCATCAGAGGTAATAAGGAAACCTGTCTGAAGATTTACA
The DNA here is from genome assembly GCA_013400855.1 of Buphagus erythrorhynchus. Classification (NCBI taxonomy): domain Eukaryota; kingdom Metazoa; phylum Chordata; class Aves; order Passeriformes; family Sturnidae; genus Buphagus; species Buphagus erythrorhynchus. Next base: position 10,151 of record VZTT01037976.1, on the reverse strand, counting down.
GTCTGATTAGAATTCTAGTCATTTTAAAATGGTTTCAGATCTTGTGCCTGAGCCTAGTCTTAACTGCCAGCTGTCACTCATATTGCCAGATCAGTATGTTTTTCTACTGTCATGGCCAGTCGTTTTTATCTGGCCATTCCTGAAAAATAGTAATGTCATTAAATAGTTGGAATAATGCTACTCATTAACAAAACACAGCTTGTTGAAATTATTTGCTGCCATTTTAGGACAATTCCAGTGAATGAAAAGGGCACCTCAACATATTTCATCTACTCAGTGAAAAATGACAAAACAAACCATATCATAAGATGGACAGTGGGATTCATTAGGTGAAAAAGGTTGGACTGAGACTCAGGTTGCAAATCAAATGACTCAGGTTTTGTTGGTATGCAGAAGCTTTCTTTGTAACTTTTTCTCCTGAGAGGGTGTGTCTCTGTTTTATTTTTCATAACCTTGCTGATTTGTTTGAAAACCTTCTCTTACTAAACAAATTTCTTCAGCAAAGTTATTTTAAATAAGTATGACTGATACTGTTCCTCAGGTGTGTGTGCCTTTAAGTCAAACTCAGTGATCCTGATGAGACCCTTCCAACTCAACATAGTCTATAAATGTGTGATTCCCAACTGTCTCTCCATAGCTTCAGGCTTGAAGTGGTTTTATCCTTGTGGCAGGGACACACAAGAAGAAGGCCCATCATTGTTACCTTTGCCACCATTTTTTCCTTAAGTTCCTTAAGAGGCCGGTATTCCTCCTCTATTTTTTTCAGCCTTTACTATGGCGTTTGAGTATTGTGCTTAAGCACTGCTGTTATTTCTTAAGCTCTCATTTTCTATTCAGCTTTGTCTGATGGATAATATAGAAGCATATGGAAATGCAGAAGAACATGGCCAGAAGAGAAGGCTGATTAAACAATGGGTAAAACATTGAACAATGTTGTGGCTGAGCATGTATTATGCACACAGCTTCAATATTTGCTATTATATCTTTATATACCTTCATCCCCCAAGAAAATCCTAAAAAGTTATTTTTTGGGATATGTAGTTGAAGGAGTTCAGCCTTTACTAGATCTCTTGCAGGAACAAAATTACATTTTCCCTCACTCAACTTCTACATTATAGTATCAGAAAAAGTGTGTGAAACTATTGTGTGAATTGTAATGATAACAATACTGCAACAAATTGGGGCAAAAACATGTATTCAAATTTTTATGACATCCTTCTGTGTACTCTCTCCTTTAGATGGTGAGGTTTACATAAATATCTTTAAAAATCTGCCTGTTGTTATTCTGCAAGTTAACAAATCTGTGTAACTATTATATTCTAGAATATGTTTTAAATATTTGTTAGCCAATTACAACAAAGTCTTTCATTCAAATTCAATGAATTTTAGTAGGTCTGTAAATATGCATATGTTTTCTGTAATTTTTTTTGTATATGGTTGTCTTAAACCCTATCGTGTGTGCATACATTGGGGTAGGTGTCACGAAAAACAAAATGCTGGTTTATAAAAGCATCCTCTATTATGGGCATGTTATTTTTGTTTCAAGTCAGCTAGATGATCCCAATTTGTAGGCATTTTTGACAGGCAGCTGACACCTTCTCTAAACATTTGAACCATAGATGTGATATTCAAAAGCTAAATATGTCTGGATGGTCCTCAGATCTCAACTGGAAAATTCAGGATCCCAGATCTGGATGTAAATCTCAGGATGCATCTTAACTCAAGTTTGGACAGGATGTTCATATATTATGTTCATATATTCCATCCCTTCTTTGTCTTTTATAGACTCCAGGTGAATGAGCAGTTACATGTTGACTCTTGTCCCAGAATTTAAATATAGTTTACGTGAACTCTTACTATAGACAAGAGGGCTGTGCAACTTCTTGCTAAGGGGGTTGTAGTTGCAGCACATAAGAAAAAAATGAGAAGTACTTGAAAAAGAGCAGGTTTGCATTGCTCAGCAGCACCAGGGTGCACAAGTACCTACATCTGAACCATCAGTAGAATATACGCTGTGCTCATGGCAAAAAGTTTGGGCTAAACAGTTCATTGAATTAAGACATAAAGTCCATGCTTTTGTTCATGAAACAAAATGAAATTTTGTTTCTGAAATTCTATGTAATGGTTATTGTATTGCTACTGTGAAGGCTGTCTCATTTCCCTGAAATAAATGGGGACATTTGATTAGAGCAGTGGGTAAATATGAACTACTCTTTTGACTTTATGAGGAGGCAATTCCAGCTTTCATTCTGCTTATCTTTTTGAAAAGGCATTAGAGTCCTGATAAAGATTTCAGGTTGAGATTTTGTTGACAAAGTTGTTACTGGACCCGGTGCTCACCAGTGCAGATGAGCTCATGAAAGGAGTTAAGATGTGGCAGCCAGGAATGATGTACCATGCCCTGGATGAGTTTGTAATTTGAAGAAGTGTGGCCTGGCAAGGAGCAAAGTCAAGACTTTTGAAATTTGAGAGACCTAAATTCCAGCTGTTTAAGGAGTTGGTGAATGAGATCCCCTGGGTAACTGTCCTTATGAACAAAGAGGCTGACCAGAGATGGCAACTATTTAAGGCTACTTTTCTCAGAGCACAAGAGCCCTTCATCCTGTTGTGCAGGAAATCAAGCAAGACAGGCTGGAAACCAGAATGGTTGAGCAAGGATCTGCTCCATAAATTGAGGCGTAAGAAAGAAATGCGCAGCTGGTGGGAGCAGGGACAGGTGGCAGGGGAGCAGACAGGGATACTGTTCCAATATGTGGGGATGGGATCAGGAAAACCAAGGTAAAGCTAGAACAGGACTTGGCAAGGGATGTGAAGAATGACAGGAAGGGGTTCTGTAAGTACATAGGTCAGATAAAAAAGGATAAGTAGAGTATATTCCCCCCCAGAAGCAAGGAGGGTAAATTGATGACAATGGATAAGGCTGAGGTACTCTGAGTTCTTTGCCTCAATCTTCACTGGCAGTGAGGCTTCCCACTTGTCTCAAGTCCCTGATTTTCTGGGTGGGTGTCTGGGGAGTGGAAACCTTGCCACTATAAGCAAAGAGTAGGTTCTGAAACACATAAAGAAGCTAAGTAGCCATAAGTCTATAGTACTTGATGACATGCATCCCAGGATCCTGAGGGAACTGGATTAGGTTTTTGCCAAGACACGACATCATATTTAAAATCTCAAGACAGTCNGGAGATTATTGGGAAAAAAATGGGGATTTTGGGGGATAAATGGGGAAATTTGGGGGGAAAAATGGTGATTTTTGGGAGGAAAATGGGGATGGGATCAGGAAAACCAAGGTAAAGCTAGAACAGGACTTGGCAAGGGATGTGAAGAATGACAGGAAGGGGTTCTGTAAGTACATAGGTCAGATAAAAAAGGATAAGTAGAGTATATTCCCCCCCAGAAGCAAGGAGGGTAAATTGATGACAATGGATAAGGCTGAGGTACTCTGAGTTCTTTGCCTCAATCTTCACTGGCAGTGAGGCTTCCCACTTGTCTCAAGTCCCTGATTTTCTGGGTGGGTGTCTGGGGAGTGGAAACCTTGCCACTATAAGCAAAGAGTAGGTTCTGAAACACATAAAGAAGCTAAGTAGCCATAAGTCTATAGTACTTGATGACATGCATCCCAGGATCCTGAGGGAACTGGATTAGGTTTTTGCCAAGACACGACATCATATTTAAAATCTCAAGACAGTCAGGTGAAGTCCCTGGTGACTGGAAAAAGGGAAACGTCACTCACGTTTTTTAAAAGGGGAGAAAGGAACTTCTGAGAAATTTCAGACTCACTGGTGAGCCTTACCTGTGGCTGGGAAGGTCTTGGAGCAGATCCTCCTAACAATTATGCTGTCATGTAAAAGACAAGGAGGTAATCTGAGACAGACAGCACTTTTTTACTGAAGGCAGATTGTACCTGACCAATCTGGTGACCTTCTGTGGTGGAGTGACTGCAGCAGTCATCAGGGGAAGACTGACAGATGTCATTTACCTGGACTTCAATACACTCCCACATGACACCCTTTTCTCCAAATTACAGAGACATGGATTTGATGGACAAACAGTTCAGTGGTTAGGAATGGGCTGGGTGGATGCAACCTGGGAGCTGCGTACAATGGCTCAATGTCCAGGTGAAGGCTGGTGATGAGTGGCATCCCTCAGTGCTGTCTTGGGACTGGTGGTCTTCAATACTTTCATCAATATAAACAATGCGATCATCAAGTGCACCTTCAGCACGTTTGCAGGTGTCATGAAGCTGAGAAGTGCAGTTGACACAACAAAAAAGGTGTGGCCAGCAGGCTGAGAGAGGGGATTTTACTCCTCTCCTCATGAGACCTCACCTGGAGTGCTGCATTCACATCTGGGATACTTGGCACAAGAAAGATGGGAACCTGTTGCAGCAAGTCCAGAGGGCTGTGAAGATGACTGAGGGCTGCAGTACCTCTCCTACAGATACAAGCTGAGACAACAGACCTTCAGACTGGAGAAGAGAAGGCTTCAGGGAGTTTTCATTACAGCCTTCCATTCACCATAAGAGGGCTTATAGGAAGGAGGGAGAGGGAGGGACTTTTTATACAGGCAGATAGTGACAGGACAAGGTGCCATGGTTTTAATCTGAAAAAAGGCAGTAAGTAAGAAATTCTTTATTTTGAGGGTGTTGAAGCACTGGCACAGACTGCCCAGAGAAGTTATAGATGTCCCATTCCTGGAAGTGTTCAAAGCCATGTTTGATGGGGCTTTGAGCAGCCTGATCTAGTGAGTGACATCCTTGACCATTCCAGAGAGATTGGAACTACTAGACGACATTTTGTGTCCTTTCTAACCCTAACCATTCTATAATTCTATTATTCTACATTTGTTCAGTCATATTGACATATTAATGGAAGGTTAACTCTTAACTAGATTTCTAGGACTTTGTAGCAAGTTGCTTTTTTTTTGAGTTAATTATTTTGTTTAAGCCATCTTCTGAATGAAATTGCCAGAATAAATGTTTTTGTATGTAATATATAGCATTTTCATCTCATATTATGCATGTCCTGTTTGTTGATTTCAGATTATTGCAATAAATCAGCCTTTTCAGAAACAGGCACAAATCCAGTATATTCTCATTAGATTACAATAATTTTGTAGAATGACATTTAACCCACGTTTTCATTAAAACTACTTTTTACTAGTTTAATTTCTTTTAATTCAAAAGTGAAAAAAAAG
>VZTT01037974.1:14660-31096 GCA_013400855.1 Buphagus erythrorhynchus | reverse complement strand
AAGTGTTTAAAGGTAATTTTCAGTGTCACCATCTAAAACTGTACTTGTTACCATAATAATTTCTGATAAAAGTTATCTGAGCACAGCACAGACCTACATGTCTCCCACAACACACTAATGAATAAACTAAACAATTCGTGCTTCCTATTACTTGATATACTGAGGTTTAATTAATCAATTCCAAAGGCTAAAAAAGCAAGAGGGAATAGAACACAACGGAGCAACGCCAGAGATAATAAGTACTAGCATGGACTACTTTTAATCAGGTCCCCAAAGAGAAGTGAAAATAACAGGAAATGAAAGTAATGAATGGAATTTCACAGTTCTGCCATCCATGTGATAAGTTAAGACAGGATAAAAGAAGGTGGTATTAGAATGAAATTCCCTACTGTAGCAAGTGGTGCAATTCAGTGTTACTGACAGTCAAAAAATCTTACAAAACTAAACCCAAAGAAAAATCATCCTAAGCAAAGCAAGAAAAATTAACTCCTGCTTCTGAGAAGCAGATTGACTGGGCAGGAAAATAATTAAGAATTTTGGTAGACTCTATGGGAAACACCATTTATCTCTGTCCTTGTCCTCTCTACCATGCCTTTTAATACTAAAAGACAAACCAACTGTGTAAGTTTGAAGCTTATTTTAGAACTTTACATTTCACATTAAGATTGCTTGGTGCCTTAAAACCACTGTAGCCATGGCATTTGGCACTTTTGGTACACTTTAATTAGTACATCCCTCTCCAAGATTCTGCTCCCAGTTCTACATCACTTTTCCAACATTCAGCTTTTAAGGTTATCCTTTTTTTTTTTCTCCTGAGGATTTGCTATCAATGCCTCCTTCACCCTGATTAGTTCATTAACTTCTTCAGTTAGTTTCTATCCCACATCAGATTTCCTTTACTAGTAACTGATGTTCAAGTTTCGCTAAATTGTTCTTTTTGCTATATCAGTTGCATTGTCCAAGTGCAAAGAAATGTTATTAACTTCCTCTGTCTGTAAAATTTGTTATGAGGATGAATGTTGAGCAGTTTGCATTTGGAGGTGAGTAAGTAACAGCAATAGGGTGGAGAGTTGGTGCTAAACCCAGAACTTCCCTATTTCTTCTTTTTCTTCTTGATGTGTTTGTTGGGCCCTTTTTTTGGCTGCTCTGTTCTTTTCTGGTTCCACAACTCTCCTCTTGCTCTCCCAGTCAAACTCCTTGTGATGAGACATTCTTGCTTTTACTGCCAGTCACTGGATATCAAGCTGTCTCCACGTATCCTCAAGTGAAGGCAGCGAGATGTGTTTGTCTGGTGGAGATCCTGCAACAGCAGTCCCCTCTAATTCAGGCTAAGGACACTCACAACCCAATCAAGAATATTAATGTACTAAAACATTGTGAAAACAATGGTTTCTCTATCAGAAGGGCTGTATCAGTTTTTCAAGAAAAGCCACTACTGATCTTCTGGACAGGAGAAACTCCCAATATTTGGTCTTTTCAGTCTGATGAGGAAGCACCGAAGCATGGATGGCAAGTGACAGCTATATGTAATTTTTCTGCCTCTAATTTCCACCTTCCCACTTCCTAGCATTAATTTTTCAATACCCTAAATAATCCTAATCTCAGTCTCAGTCATTTAAAATATAACTGTTATCACTCTTGTCTATACATAGATATATTCATAGCTCATATTCATTCCTTATCATTAGACGGTAAAACTAAAAGGTGGATTTAATCTTTTTCTTCTCTGAACTCAATTATCTCGTATTAGCTTCTTGTGTCACAAAAATATTTTATATGGGTTCACAGTCATTCAAGTTAAAAAGTCTTTCAAAGCACCTAGTCACATTTATTGTGCTTGATGCTGCATGTGGTGCCATTAAATGCTTGAAACATAGAAGCAAAATCATTACACTAACGGCATGGCACCGTTATTAAAAATAATGGGCTGACAAGCTGCAAAGGTCTGCTTCAAGCCGTTTTGTAGTTACCAGTCATTGCAAGGAGCCTGCGTCAAAGGCTTGCTGACTGACAGTCAATTATTTCTCCTTCTAATACAGCTGCTGGATCAACAGTGGTTTCAGACACTGGACAGCTTGTCACAGGACTTGCAGCTGTGATATTCATCAGATATTAACATTAACTTAACAAATGCAGTAAATTACACTTGCATATGCAGGTATGTGTATCAATCTAAGCATGTACAATACAGAGACACCACTGTTGTTGAGGGAAACCTCTCTTCAGTATCTGCTGTCACAGATGCTGTGACAGCTGTATGAAACTCCACTGAAATGGCATTCTGGTTCACTGAAAGGGACCGTTTCCCTAGATTAAAAAAATCTAAGTAGTCTTTTTCAGACTAGTGTTGTGAAAGACATAATCTGTTTTGACAAATGCTTTAAGAAAAGTATAAATGTCCTCTTCTTCCAGTCTGGTTCAATCTTCTTGTTTCTTTTTGCCCACACATTGCTGTGTCATAAAAATCCATTTGCTCTGGGATCAGATAAACATTTGTTTTGCTCAGTGCCAGTCACTAAGGCCTTGATCCTTACTCACAGCCAATAGAAAGACTTGTGGTCGCTTCAACAGGGACTGATCGAGCATTAAAGTCCTGTTATTAAAACTGTTGCAGAGACAATAAGTTAATAGGAATGCAGGGAATCCCTGCAGCCAGACTGAAATACCAGTATCACTGTATAAATCCTTTCCCTTAACACCATTCAGATTCAGGAACTGAGAGCTGGTTCTTTCTAAAAATCAGTGATACAACATAAAAAAAAGTTTCTTTTCCCAGCAAATGACATATTTGCTTATGCACAGTTTTATCCTTCGATGCCTACTAATCACATAAAAATAAAATTGAAGTCAATACTTTAAAGTAGTACTTACATGCAATTTACATCCTTTTCCCCATCTTTATACATTTATAGAAGATACACTTATTCAGTATAATGCAGGCAATTTAACAATAAAGGGCCATCCCTATTTTTCTCAAATGACATTAGTTTCGGGCACATCACTAGGCTATGGAAAATTACATATTGTATTTATCAGATTCTGATTGTGAATGTTATGGTTTTGCTCCATGCTTAATAAACACTAAATTTTATTTTTTTGGCTCACATCTTTGTAAGTGAATCAAGCTCACTGCTGTTTACATCATCACAGAAAATCAACCAACGGCTAAAATATGATCAAATCCATTAATTAAGGTAAGATCAAGAAAATTTTCTACAGTATATCAGGCAGATGAAAAAAGAACAACCCACAATGACCAAAAAACCAAAAAATGACACATAATCTAATACACATCTGATTTTCACCTGAGGAAATAACAGTATTCCGTATTTCCTGTGATAAGAGTTTCTATTATCAGTTATTCAGCTGTGTTCTACCTAACCCTGAACTTCACCAGTAATCTCCTTATTATTACTTCAAGCAACAAATACCTTTACATAGCTGCTGTTCATCTTACAGATGAGCTATTTACAAGAAACCAATGATGCTGACTATCTCAGTTGACAAGGCACAGCACAATACAGTTTAATTCCCACATATGCACTAAAAATTCTGATCCAGGACAATCTGAATACACCATAAAAAAAAGTCAAAGAAGAATAAAAAGGACAAACATTACCTCAAAGACTCAGGAAAGCCAGATTAGTCAATACTTGTATTTTAAAAGAAAAAATAATTTTGTTCCACAATATTTTTTCAGTATTAAATTACAGCAATACCTCACTAGAGTAAATATCCTGAAGAAGGAAAGGAGTTTTCCACCCAATTACTTAACAATCCAATAGAGCTGAAAAAAGGCTGAAAGATGTTTGTTACCTTGGTAGAGCAGAAAATGAGACCTACCAAACATTTCTTCTAAAAGTACTTAAAATACATAATCACAATCCATGCACTAATACTCATGGCCACATTTAAGACATTCCTTGGAGGATTTTGTAAACCAGATTATCAGATAATAAAGGACCTGGCCTCAAGTAGTCAAATAAACTTTTCGTAACAGTAATGGGATTTTAATCAATACAATGAAAATAATATAATAAAGGATGAAGTGAAATAAGCATGAAGAAATTACTATTTAAAGTAATAGAACAAAAAGGCTCAGTAAAAAACCCCCACACTTCTGGAACCCTGCTGGAGACAATATGTGTACTTTTTTTTTCCTGTACCAGCACACAGTGTTTCACTAATCACCTTGAAAAACCTTCTGCATATTAACTACATACACAGGGAAAGTACATTGCTATTTTTCTTTTATAAATTACCAATGAAAACAATGATGATACAGTTTTATAAAGCATTTAAGAAAATTGGGTTTCTGTTCCAATTCCAGCAAAACATTTGGTCAAAGATTTTAAATGTTTTTTGTAATTCCTCACTGCTCTTGATGGCTTTAGTGAAAGAATCAGTATTTTAAGCCTTTTTTTAAATTCCTGCCCTTCCCCCCCACTTCTTTTTTTCTGTATTCCCAGCCGTAGACTGGAATAATGTAGCAAATAATATAGCATGGAATATCTTGCAAGAATTGTCACATAAGTAATACCATATTTGTTTTTCAAGTGCAATGAAGATCATGTCTGGAATGTAGTATGTTCTGGATAGATATGGCATACTGGTTTGTTTTTTTGACACTTCTGAAAGATAATGTCAATCAAAATAAGTACTTTTGGTAACGTGCACAATTTTCTTTTCAGTACCAGAGAGACCTTGAACTCAAAATCCATCAAAAAAACCTATCTTTAGGTCTATTATGAATGACTTCTTGACACATTACATTGTGTTGGGAATATCAGAGCAACACACTGGCCCAAGTGAAAGTGATCAGAGTAAATAAAAAAATTGAGATGACTCCCCTTTTTCACTCCTGCCTCTTTCAGGAAGGCAGATTTCCAAAGGGTATCTTCAAGGGCCAGCAATCAGAGTCCAAATTTTCTTTGATGTGTGGGTGAATGAAGGGATAGAATATAGATGGCCAGGCTCCCTTCTCCTCCCTAAAAGGCAAGCATAAAGGACCACCTATGCTACATCTGTGGTCTCTGTGGACAGCAGCAGATCTTTTTCTAATCATCTGAAGTGCCTAAGACATGTTTAGTCAATTCACAACCAATTAACAACAAACCAATCTGTCCCACAAACAAAATTTACTCAAAAGTGGACTTTTGTGAACTTGTACTACTCATGAAAATCTCAGATGCCTGTAAACCTTAACCATACAACAGGCTGAATATTCAAATGGCATATTTAAGCCTTTAAAGAAAAGCCCAAAAGCTATTAGCCATCAAAACAATGCTGATAAAGTTAGTTAAGCAAAACTCAATTAATTTACAAAGGGATTCTGGGTAAAAGATAGAGAAAACAGTTCATTTATGGCCTCAGTAGAACACCGTGACATGATGTGAAACAACATTGTTGAAATACTGGATGTTCTAATGCCTGTTAGAAAATGTTCATTTGAAAAGAATTAAATTCAAAATGATGCATTTCAAAAGTCACTGTTCCAGTAGATTTCATTACCTAGAGAGGTTGCTATATGACATGAAATGGGCAACCTGAAAGGTCAACTGGAAAGACTTTCAAGAGTCGCTGCACCAACCTCAATTTCCTGGGATGTATCTAAAACACATGAGCCTCTCTGCAGCTAAGAATTGAATCAAGACATTTACATTAACGGGCCTTTGACAGACTAATACTCAATTTTCTTACACTACACAGAAACTGCACAACATGAGCACCATTACAAGATGTATAGCATATGGATACCATTAAAGCTCAATTATAAGGAATACTTGCTCATTTATTTCTCTAAGCACTACTCCAAGAAATGTAGCAGCACTTTCACAGATGTCAAGTGGAAATAGTAGCCTTTCATTTAATTTGCTGAAAGATTGTTCCTCCTATTAACTAATTTCCTCCTAAAGATGTGTCAGTGTTATAACAATAAAAACGTCATTTTAACATGAAGTTTAAACCAGTAAAGGCAAATTGCTGGAACAAACTACTTAGCTGTCTTGCTAACCTCCTTTTATTTCCTTCTCAATAGGTCTCAAACTAGCCCATCATTGTACAAGTCTCATTTTGTCTTTACCCTCTGCTATATGGATTCCTACAGTGACATGCATGTATCCACGGTATTTACTACTGGGGTTTTATTACTGCTTGTTTAATATAAAACAACAGACTATTCTGGTAAGTCTTTTAAAATTATATTCAGTCATACCACATCCTCTAAGCCAGGTCTGCTCAGTGAGGTTATGTGTACTACAGTGTCACAGTCTGCTCACTAAAAAGAAGGAAACACAAGGACACTCAGTTTTTTGTGTGAGATTAGAGTGGGAACACCACATATTTTGGATGCTGGCTAGGTGCATCCACCTAACTCAACACTTACAAGAGAGTCCACATCTGCCCATTGGATAAGAAGTCAGGCTGAATGTTTTCCCCAACATGAAGACATGTTAGTGAGGTCCTACTCTTCCCTGTCCTTACAAAAGTCAGTCTGTAGTGAGCTAGGAGTCAGTAAAGGCAGAACACAATCACCAAAGTGTTGCTCATTGGGTTATTCACACTTAAGAGTAATAGAACAGGTTGACTTTCCAGGTTGACTTTCTCTACCCTCTTTACTACTTACTCTCTACTATAATAATTCCAAAATTATATGGCAATATTAGGGAAAAAAACACAGCAGAGTCAGCCTACACAGCATCAAATTGGCCCTGTGATCTTCAACATCTTCACAAATGGCTTGGACAGAGGTCTGGAAGGGATACTAAGCAAGTTTGCAGATGATACCAAGCTGAGAGGAGCTGTTGCCTCCCTTGAGGGGAGGCAGACCCAGCAGAGACACCTCAACAAATTAGAGGGCTGGGCAATCACCAACCATACGAAGTTCAAGAAGGGAAAGTGCTGGAATCTCTACCTGGGATGGAGCAACCCTGGATGTATGGACAGACTGGAGAATGTTGTCCTGGAAAACAGTGCTGTGGAAAGGGACCTGAGGTCCTGGTCAATGGCAAGTGGAACATGAGTCTGCAGTGGCAGCCAGGAGGGCCAACCTTGTCCTGGGGTGCAGCAGGCACAGCATCACAGCTGGGCAGTCCTGCTCTGCTCTGGGGCAGCCCCACCTCCAGTGCTGGGGGCAGCTTTGGATGCCACATAAAATAAATAGATAATAAAATAGATAAATAGATAAATAATTAGATAATAAAATGTCATAAAATAGACATTGAGAGTGTCCAAAGGAGAGCAATGAAGATGGTGTAGGGCCTTGAGGGGAAGAACATAAGGAGTGGCTGAGGTCACTTGTCTGTTCAGCCTGGAGAAGAGGAGACTGAGGGGACATCTCACCACAGTCTACAGCTTCCTTGTGAAGGGCAGAGGAGGGGCAGACACTGATCTCTTCTTTGTGATGACCAGTGACAGGACCCAGGGAATAGCCAGACAGAAAAACTGAATATTTGCAGTTAAGATACCATACCTTTTAATGCTGTGAGGAAAAACCTCAGATAGCTACAAAAAGCCTTGAGGCATTCATACACATGACTGAATTTGGAGGAACTTTTGGACATTAGTACCCATGTCAGGTCTACAACCACTCATTTTCTCAGCACAGCTGAATGAGTTACATCACTGGATATAATTTAAGGTTATATTTTAACCTATATATCTATAAACTAATTCTTTAATGTGTACTCTTTGTCAGTGGTAATATATTGTAGTACATGGAAGCACCAAAAAGAAGTGCAGCTGATCTAACTGAAAGTTACAGTTTAATCAAACTGGTTTACAGTGCTGGACTGCATAATCCACCACAGAATGACTTCAAAGAATACATAAGATATTTAAAAATATCTCTTTCTCCAAACAGCTGCATGTCATGTAACTACTCTTGTTTAGCCATGTGCAAACTGAGCTTTATTACTGCAAATGCTCATGAAAATTATTACCTTGGTGACTTCAAAGAAAACAATTAGCAAATTTAAAAATAAAACAATTTAGAAACATAGGATACTGACAAAATGGTTTGAAGTAGATTCAAACCATTCAATTATTTGAACAATTCAAATATGAATTACTTGCAACCGTGTCTAAAGAGAAAGCCAAATGCACTATATTCTTTATCCATTCAATTTGTTCTGAAGTGATTTATTCAATATAACTAATGCAATAAACTGCAGTGCTGCTCAGTTGTTAATTTTGAAGTGCAAGCTAGTTTATTCAATATTTTTTTTATATGAAATAAAAAATGGAATATTTCAGTGTCCTAAAACCACTGATATGCCACTGGCTGCAAAACACAAATCAATAGCCAGCATAAGATGGTCACCACCACCATGCAATATTCACAGTCATTAAGGTCAACCACAAACCTCAGACAACTTTCAAATTCCATACTTTAGTTTTTGATTTTTTGTGATTGTTTTGTTTGTTCATTTGGGTTTTTTTTTAATGTATCTGATAGTTATCTGAGAGTTGACAGTTTGCATAAAGCAAAACCGATATGAGATCTGCATGAATCTTATTCTCTTCCACTAAACCAACAGAATTTCCAAGTAGGTCCTTCCTAAAATTCTGAGGCTGTTTGATTAGAGCCTCAGTAACTCCCTCCTCCACCTCCCCCAGTCCCTTATATATTTTATTTTTATTACAGAGCAGTCAAATCTTTTAGTTTCTGCTTAAAATATTTGATTTGGCTAGCTCTCTGCTTAGATTGAGCTGGATCAAACAAAAGATACAGATGGCTTTGCTTTACTTAGTTATCCAAAACCAGGTTTGTGATTCCCACATGGTCTGAGATCAAGCAGGTCAACGATGCCAAACAAATACCCACTTTTAGGCACTTTTTAATTTACCCACAAAAAACAGCACAGCAAGTGGGAAAGACTGGGAGAGACACTTTAGAAGTTCAGCTCCTAAGCTGAACTAACCTGCTAATGAAGACACCCATCTTGATCCCTTGATCTTAATTTTTCACAAGCCCTTAGGCATAACCTGTCCACCATTCACCTATCAGTAATATCTGCTTTAGACTCTCTAGCTAATGCTTTCTTTTAAAGGAAGCAATAACCTAGGGAGCAAAAGTACATGCCTGAGAAGTGAAAAACCCAAGCCTGCTGAATTCCTGGATAATGTCTCAAGTACAAGAGAAAAGCTCTTTTGGGCGTGCCATCCATTTTCTGTTAAAATTGTGTCACAAAAGAAGCAAAAGGACAAGATTCACTGGACTGAAAACTCCCGGCTTTTGGTTTCCAGAACACCTTCTCTAACGCATTCCTAATGAAAACTTAACAACAAAATTCCTAAAACAAGACAAGCAAATTCCCCAGAAGACTTATCTAAATAAATCAGGTGGCTTTAACTCTCTGTTCACTGACAGTGTAAGAACACTGAATAGTTTTAGACCATTGTCAGTGTCTGATCTACATAGATGCTTTGTACTTTTCCTGATCACTTGTTAAAACCAAGACTAAATATAAACCATACTGAGAAGATTACAACTCTTTATAGATTTTAGTAGATCAGATTTGATAGTAGCAAAACCAGGCAGTCTGCTTAAGAGCATTTTCTCTTATCAATTTCGCTGCTAGGATCCTAGTTGTAATTTCTGTTCAGTATCATTTAATTTCCTAATAGACAAGATGCTCTGAGTATGGGGTGACCCACAATAACTTCCACACCTCAAAAAGAAAGCAAGAAGGGCACAAATACTCTCCCCCTCAAGTCACCTTGTCATGCTAAGTCAACACACCTAGGTAATTTCTATTTTCTCCTTGCATTTCTGAAAAACATTTAGGGATAGATTATGAAAAATGCAGACTAGTATGACCATTACAGTAATTGCATTGGTTACATTTATTAATTTGTCAAAATTTAGACAATAAGAGTTTTAGTAGTACGATTATATTACTTGATTAGTTTTGAAAGTGATTATCATAAGAACTCTATTTAATTGGAAGCATCTCAATTTACAGGATACATTAAATTCTCAGTAGCATTTTAAGACGATTCAACATATGCAGGTCAATTACCAGTAATCACTGTCTGCTTCAGAAGAAATTTCAGTACAACACTGGAAAAAGAATGATAGATGGTTCTAGAAATTACAACTGAACCTTAGTTCTGAAAGATAAAGCAGAACTTCAGCTCACATTATTACGGTAAAAGGCCACATCTAAGATTTTTGCTGTTAAAACCATTCCAGAATGCAAAAGATTATAAAAATCTGAGCAAAGATTAGAGAACAGTTGTCTACCTGAAAACGGATGATGATAATTTGTCAGGACTGCCAAATTACTGAAATGCACCAACTGCACTCATGCCCAGCTGCACATTAATTACCAGATTAGAAAGTTATAATTAATTTTCTTAATATCACTACACCGCTTTTCTTCCTTGAGTTAATAAAAACAGATTGCAATCAATCTCTGTTAATTCATGCTGCAAAACATAACTGCCATAGCTATTTCCATACATGAAGAACACTGCATGCACGGCTCTCGCTGTAATACCCTGCCTAGAAGCTGAATCTGCTGACATTTTAATGAAGTGTTGTAATAAGGCCAACAAATTATAAATTATAATTTGACTTAGTATAGTTAGTAGAAAAACTACAAAAGCTTAAAAATGGATTCCTAAAGAATCTTAATGACAAAATTTAGAAGTGGATACCGTGTTCCAACATATTTTGAACAGGAAAAGAGGGGTGTACTCATAGTTGCAATGTTGAAAACCTTCACTGCTGAGACTTGTAAAATTTCTGCATCAACTGACCTTGTCATTAGAAATCATCAAAAGTGCTCCAGACCTTTGCACATATTGCAAGAAATTTTGAGAAGTAGAAAAGGAAAACAACTCTATAGAGATACAGGGTAAAGTTCATCAAAGTTCTCATCGAGAGCTTTCAGTTATAAATACAGCACAGGTAATTAAAGCAGCATTCAAAGAGCATATATTCCCCTGTATCCATATCTGCATTAGTAACAAATGGTGTTTTTGTAAGATGGAAAGGATTATTTATGTAAAGTCAATGCACCCTTTTTTCATTTTGCATTAAGCCCAAAAGTTGGTTTATTTCTCCAACCTCATTACTGCTTAAAATGTATATTTTTTTTCTCTCCTCCCTCTCCTTCCTTTGTAAAAGATGAGTGTAAAAATATGAGAATTATGACATTGTGGCATCCAAAGTGTGGTAGCTATTCTATTTTGGCCTAATAGAAGTCTTCACATGGTCAGCTTAAGTGTCAGAAAGGGAAGAGAAAATGTCAGCAACAAATGAAGGCTGACAATATTTTTAATTTACGTGTTTGTGATTTTTAATGTTTCTAAAGTTTTCTAGGGAATGGTAAAGAGAATGTAATTCTGTATTTATGAAAGACTATACAGCCTTCAGCAGCAAAGGCAATCACAAGCTTTTTATTGTATATTTTTTTCTCCCAAACTTCCCTACAGGAGCCCAGTCTGCCTTATACTGCTAAATGTTATAAATATGTTTTTTTATGTGTATATGTAAGACATCTGTAAGTTTGTGTTGAGGTATACATACACATCCCCTCCACCTCCAATGTATACCAAAATACACATAGGCTTGATTACCACTCTTTCCAGAATATTCAAATTCTTCAATATATTTAAGATCTTAAAGAATAATTATTAGATGATACACTAGGACAAGTAGGACTGACGGATCAACTCTTCCATAAATGATCATACCTTAAAGCAGGAATTTTAATATATATCCCACTGAGGGGATGCAGAGACCCAATCAACTA
This sequence comes from Buphagus erythrorhynchus, assembly GCA_013400855.1. NCBI lineage: Eukaryota > Metazoa > Chordata > Aves > Passeriformes > Sturnidae > Buphagus > Buphagus erythrorhynchus. Next base: position 19,334 of record VZTT01037974.1, on the reverse strand, counting down.
GGTGACCTCAAGTACATTAGGGATGTAGGAAAGCAAGGAGGTAAAGAAGGAGGGATGGAAGATAGGAAGGGGAGGAAATGAATAACGGTCTACCCAGAAGTCTTGGAAGACATATATGGGACAATACTAAGTACAATTCTTAAATATTAATTTTCACATGCCATCAGACTGAAACATCTGGAAAATGGCTCAGAGAAGCAAGCTCCAGATCAGGAAAACATGATACATCCAGGATTCAGATTCCTCTTGTGGAGGATGTGTGGGCAAGGACAGAATCACAGTTCAGTAGAAAAAACTATCAGAGTTGAAAATGATCACTGGTGTGTTTCTTCTCCAAAATCAAAATGGATTAGAAGAGGGGAGGAAGCATGGAAGAGGAGTAGCAGGGTTAGAAAATACACAAAGTAGAGCAGGATCAAAGACAGATTGCAAGAGTTTTGATTTACAGAAAACATACCACAAAAAGGAACTGGAAGATCTCAGGACCTTGTACTAAAAAATTGCAACTTAGGTTAAGGATCTGGATGTTTAAGAGACACTATGACAAACAATGTAGCTGTTTTCCAACCAAAAACTGTGCTGTTACATGGATCAACATCTAGATAACTAAAAGTAGCAATCACAGCACCACAGGCATCTGTATTTAACACTGAGATTACTGTTTAAAAACAATTAGGTGTTCTGTATTCAGCTGGGTGTATGAAGCTGGTCATGAAGCTGGTCATTAACCTGAGAAAATGCAAGTAATGATCAGTAATTATGCAAGCAGGCAAGAAATTAATACTTACGTCATTCCTGAAAAGAAAGAAAACTCTTGAATTCTCACCAAATGTTAAACATAACTGAACTATTAACAAATAATAAACTTTTGTTTCTGTTAAAAGGTAAAGCAAGATATTAATCTCATGAATCTCATGAATTCTGATATAACAGACTGATTTCTAGGGAAAAAAAAAGATAACCTATTTAATTCTGATTTGTTGTTTTAATGTCAATCTAAAAGATTAAATGGAAAATTGTACTGCAAGAGTATCTGACATATCCATGAAAACACATATGCCATGAATTTCAGAATAACAAAAGGTGTCAGAAGCAGTTATGAATAGTCATCTTAAAATTAAACATGCTTATGAAAATGGCATAACACACACCCCTCAGCACTGGTATAATGAAACCGAAAACCACAAAATTCAAGTTTCACAGTATTAATTAGATTATAAAGTGCTAAAAAGAGAAGTTGAAAATCCAGGTAAGTAAAACTGTTATTTGTGGTATACATGATGCACTAGAACTGTGTCAGTTGCTGCAGGGTTTTGGCTGCCCAGCTGGGAGGCCATGGTTTGGTGGAGGTTAAGGAGAGAGCCTCTTGTATCAGCAGCAGTAAGAAACCAGAAAATGATGAAGAATGATCTACCAGTACATACATCTATCTATGTGTTTATCCAAAATGAAAGATGTACTTTGAGAAATATTGAAGGAAATCGCTTTTTCAGTGAGGAAAAAAATCCAGTATTCTTTGAAGATAACAGCAGAATTCATTCTCAGTAATGATATCTGAAAAAATACAGTTAGCAACTCTTGTTCATGCTCTTCATTTCAGGATGGTAAGAATACAGAGTAACTACAAACATCAGTCAGCTATTTCCTTCGTTGATCACAATCCTTATTATCTACCATATCATACAGATGCCTAAAACACTGTAGGAAAAATAACCAAACAACCCCACATAGCTGAGAATTTAACCAGGTGGAAGTTCCAAATTCCAGCTAAAATACATAAGCAAAGCACTTTGAAAATGCCCCTCTCTGCTTCTCATGGTCATTTCAGGATTTCCCTAATGTGAAATGAGTCATGGATTTGGCAGGTAAAATCCTGCAAATGTACGTAGATTGTAACAAATACATAAAGTAAGGAACTCATAAGTGTCTTTATAATTTGTCTGTTGGAAAATTCTTAGGTGGGACAATCCTAACACAACTATTGTTTTTAGATGATGTGCTTTTTCTGAAGTGACTTGAATTGTGGTGGAAGTGACTGAGAAGTACTTGTGCTCATTTTATGCTTTTAATGAAACCTGATGTCTTTAGAAACTGCTTCCCTTCCCTCTGAAGGAAGCCTCTTTTGACAGCCACATTTTGTCTGCTGTAAGATTATCATTTACTATACACAGATGAAAATTAGGTCATACGTGATACAAGCGATTAAAAGGGAAATGATCTTTAATCAAGTGCAAAGATTAATGTGCCTACACTCAGGTGTTAGTGTTCCCAGCATAGTCAGTATTGGCCAAGGAAAAGCATCCCAGTGGGCCAGGCCCTGGGCACTTGGTTTCAGGGCAGGATAAATGCTCCTCAAGCTGCTTCACAGTGCATCTTGCAGTGTCCCACTCCAGTGGGAACTTGTTCCTGCTGCGCCAGTGAACATGCAAATGTATCTCATCTGGGACTGAGCCTCATCCTGCACATCTTCACAAACAGCTCCAATTCTCAAATATGTCTGGCAATTCAACACTAAGGGCTCCCTTGCAACTCCTAGGCAATGGGAAGGTATGGCACACAAATAACTCCTGATTATCTGCCAATATCGAGGCGATAAGAGCACTTACCCAGCTAAAGCAAGAGCATGAGCAACACTCTTAGCCATATGCTAATTTATAAAATCCTATTATCAATAAATGCAATTTCAGAAACTTGCAGGGGAGCAAGAATGGTTTTAACTCTCAGGAAGCAAACTGAGGATCTGATGCAACTTTCCCACCCTGTGGGAATGTCACTGCATTTCAGTGAAGGACTGGTTACAACCAGACTGGCAGGAAATTAGATGTACATGCTTGGTGCATGCCTGGGTGAACTTCCTAGTCCTGATTTCTTCTAGGGCAAAACACAAAACAGTTCCACCTGCTTATCCTCCCCCTTTCTGGCACAGAAAACCTTTGTATCTTCTTTATAAATAACATACTAAAAAAAGCAATTCCCCATTGTTTAAGTCATCAAGACAAAATCTTGTGATAGTCAGGGAAGGTTCTGACACTCTGAAGAGTGTGTGCTGATGAAGGGGGCAAGGCTCATGAAGTGGAGCCTCTGGTAACCTGTTGGTTTCTGTGGGACTGTCTGGCAAAAGGTTTGTTTGGTTTTGTAAAAGAACATTACCTATTGCTAGCACCACAGAGATCTATAAAGTGTTTGTAATCATACATTTTGTGCTGAGGAGTACCTCAGTATTAGTATTACTAACACTCACATAGGCTTTTACACAGATAAGTAATATGATAATTATGAACTTGCAAGTATTTATATTCATTTTACATTGCACTAATAGACTGTGGGGAAAGAGTGTTTAAACTTAGAATCTGGGACTAGAATCTTTCTTTTGGCTATAAGAATGCACTTAAACTGAGAAGGATATTTTGCAGTAATAATAATAGGTCCCAAATTCTTCCTGTGTTATTGCCAGAGGGCAGCCTCCCACACAAATTCTGCATTACAATATTGAATTGAAGCTGTTAGTTGAATAATACAGCCTATCATTATGGGTTATCACCAAAATAATATTTTTCTTGGTTCTTTTTCTTTCTTGACAAAAAGCTACATTTCTTGAACTATCTCATGAAATTTTTTTGATATTATTATAAATGAGATTTTTTTTACATTGCTTAGTGGTAAATCAGACATCACCACAGGTCAAATATACTGAATATTGAATATAAATCACTAGTTATGCAATGCAGAACTGGCTACTCATTTCAGGTGAGGTGATGACACAGCAAGGAATTTCAGATGAGGCAAAGACATAGCAAGGAATTTGTTTCCTGTGGTGTTCTAACATGCCTTAAACATGGAAAATTCTAACTTTCTGTTATTTAACATGCATAACTATTTTCCCAGGCTGTTTTGCATTCAATACTGACTCAAGAAATGTAAGCCTGTTTATGAATCATGCAATGAACTGAAATGGCTGTGCTGAAAAAATGTACCCTTTGCTGAAATAATCCCTGTCACTAGTTACTAATAAATTAGGATGCAATTAATTTCCTCATCTCAAGATGTTAGTGCTTGCAATTAATTGTGCAAGGTCTTCTTTAGTCAATGGAAAGAGACTGGTATATCCAGACAGCAGATAATTCTATGCCAAAACATATGTTTAACACAAAACAAATAATTTTTAGAGAAGCAAAGTTCAGCCAGGATTATCTTTTTGCATCCAGTGCTAATACAAACCCACATTGTGATCCAAATACCTGAAGGCAAAAGTCTGCTTTCCATTGGTCTGTTTGGCTGCAGGGGAAATCTCAGTGTTTAATCAATATCCAAATTATTTTTTGTTATTATTACCACTTTATTACATCAGGGGAGTCATTTGCCAAAACCACACATAAAAAGCCTTTATAAAGTATGTCTGCTACTTTTAGCTTTTTTTCTTAGGTAATTTTGATTTCTTCCTCTAAAATTATGCCAAAATTAGACAGAAGGGTATAATTAAAGATTTCATCTAAACACGGCTTCTGGATGATCCTACAATAACAAACCGTGCAGACAGTACAAGCTTTTAATCTCTAAACTTCCTTTAAAAATATGTTTATTTTTGCCAAATATAGTTAATTTGAAGAACAACCTTTATTTAACTCTGCAAATTCTGCAGTCTTTAAAAAAAATTTATTTTATTTTATTTTTTTT